>JARHVA010010947.1:10000-109350 GCA_037957365.1 Torreya grandis | reverse complement strand
CACATACCATTCTTACTCATCTAAGTGACTAAGTCATCTCTCTACTAGCACCTCTAGACTACCTTTCTAGTCTAAGATTGAAAGAGCACTTCCAAGGAAAATTGAGTGTATTTTATGACCTGATATGGTATAATAAAACCCAAAGAAACCTCCCAAATATTTTTTAAATCTCTCTCTCCTGTATACCTTGTGTTTTATTCAAAAATATGCAAAAAGGGGATCATTTAACGCATCCATATAGGTGAGAATACCATAAAGTTACATGATGAGTACATCCATATATTATTCAAAGTGTTTTAAGTGTTTTAAAATCCAAAATAAATCATTTTAACTCATCAATATCACTTTATTTCTCATTTAGTCATTGTGTAGGCTTGAGGCAGGTTTTAAGGAGCATAGTCTCTTAGCGATTATGCATACCATTGAGGGATGGGATTACAAAACCAATTATAAGAAATTAAAGTATAAAAATTACTTCAAATTTATATAATATATATTAACTACATGCACCTACGTAGAGATGTTCATATGTGATGAAGGTGTCTCTCGGGCTAGAAAACCTATAATTGTGAGGTTGAGAGGGAGAATTTGAGTGTAAAGGATGTGAATTACTTAAAATTGGATCAAAAAACCTATATGAGACATATAAAAACTCTAATGACATATTACCATGTATTTTATTCTAATCCAACTCTACAAAGTGTCTTCAGACCTATCATACACATGTCTAGAGTTTGTAAGCTAAGAGATTAGTTTAACCCTAGAGGTTTGGTTATTAAGATTTCTTCTCAATTTATTAATTTTAAAACTCATGGACATATATTGTAACATTATCAATAAATTTTATGAGGCTTCCAATCCTAAAAATATTCCAAAAAAATTTGTGTTTAAATTCCATGCATAGGCCTGTGTATGCCCATTTAGGCCTACTAGGCCTAACTAGATTATTAATCTCTTCATAACTTCAAAGGACCTATATATTCAAATTTAAATACCATGAATTTTTTTTAATAAATTAAATAGACCTCCATTTCAATCTTTCACCTCTCATTCATGCATATTTCAATACATACTTTCATTCTTCTCCAAGACCCTGCCTATATGAGCCTAATATGTTTGCCTAGATTGTTAGTGTTTACCTGCTCCTTTTGTTGACACTTTGAGATTTCATTACATAGTGAAATATTTATGCATATTATCGTCATTATTTCATAGACCTATGATTCCCTTGTCAAATACAATCACCACTTAGTTGCCCTACCTTTCCATAACTAGCCTATATGTGGTAAATCTAGGTTCTTTATTGTGAATAAAGATGATATTCTACTTCAAAATGACTTTATCACAGCTTATCAATGTTTATCATTATTTATATGAATTTTTAAACCTAATTTCACTTTATAAAACTTCAAATCACCCTTAAAACATTATAATAATAATAATAATAATAATAATAATAATAATTATTATTATTATTATTATTATTATTATTATTATTATTATCATGGTATCCTCCATCTACAATTAGGCCCTATATATGCCTTTGAGATGTCTTGATTGCCTATCAATTTGAGTGATTTGATACCCATTGACCCCTTCTCATTTAATCTCCAATTGTTTTTCATGGTCCTCATGGATCCTTTGTGATTGAACACCTCTATATTACCTTCCTCAAATAACTTTTTATCATCATTCTATACTCAAACCTATATATGCTAAGTTTAAGTCTTCTAGGATTGAGTGAGATGTTATTTTCATTCATCAATATAAATTTGAGGTTCCTAAAGATGTTCTTATGTTTCAATTAGTTATAAAAATATTTCCTATTATCCAAGATAAAACATCAATGCAACCATTAGCTTCTCACTTCCATACACTTACACAGGCATGTATGTAACCCCATAGGCCTATTAGGCTTGAATAGTTTTTCAAACTTGAAACTACCTTCATTAAATAAGTTTAAAATTCATGAATATTTATTCTTGGGTTTTATTAATTTCTATAAAATACCATACCAAACATTCCATCTTTTTCATAAGACACTTGAATGTTATTTGGGCCTCTCAGTAGCCCTGACTATAGGTGTATAGATTGTAGGCATTAAGTATGATGGGCTGGATTTCAAGGGTGAGTATCCAAATCAATTTTCTCTTCCCATTTAACTTAAACATATCCTCTAAATATTTGATAATAGTTTCTATTCTTCATCACCTTGTGAACCATACTTCCAAAACATCATTTACCATCATTTTGATCCACTTTTGTGTTCAAAAGGCCTATACACAGTCGTTAGGCATAAGACCATTTTTTTTTCTTGGAGATAGTGTAAATAAAATCAACCATGTAGATAAATTTGAATGAAATAGGAAATTATGTGAGTCCTTTGAGGAGACAAGAAGGTATTATCAACCTTACATACACTTTTGGATATGTAGAGTTAGACTTTTCAAACCATTACTATCGATAACATCAAAAACATAGTCTTCAAATTAGAAGCATGATTGGTATTAGGAAGGATAGTACTTAATGATTGGTCTTTTTTATATAACCATTAATGGCATGGGATAATGGTGAAAATATCAAGCCATCTATTACATTCATTAATCTCAATCAACTCCAAAAATACTCCAAGTGCAAACTATGACATGTCACTCATGAAGGATTTTCTTGTAACACCTCCTGTTCACATGTGCCATCTAATGGAATTTTTTATATAATGGTTCATCATTCATATACAAACCTCATACAACAACCACCATGATTCAACAAGTCCATTTGTGCAAAAAATATTGCCCAAAACTAAGTCAGTGGGGATTTGAGTCACCTTTTGACCCCTTAAGCTCTTAGGTATTATTTATAGAGTTGAGGGATTCAATATGAAAATAAATTATAGGTATTTTAATTTGACTAGTACCCCTATCTCTTGCTAATAAATCATACCTTGACTCTATGTACAAGAAATGTACCAACCATTTGAAATCTAACTTTATGAGCTTCTAAGGAGATTAATAGGAAAGAGAATAAATATTTTCCACTAATTATACATTTAAAATATTCTTGAACTTTTATATGACCTTTAAAATGTGAAAATACACTTGAAAATCATCTTCACCTAAATGTGGGATCTTGAAGTCCTTACAAGTGCCTTAAACTGCCTCTTTCGAGTTACAACTGAAGTAACTAAACTATTCTAACATGAAAACTAATGCTATAATGACAACATGTACATTATATCTCCTCTTTAAATTATTTTAATCTTATCAAGTCTATATATTACTTAATATTTATCCTAAAATGTGACTTAATTACTTTAGAGTGCATGACATGCATGATAGAAGACTAGTGCATGATTACATGACTTGTAGAGATTTGGAAATCCAACTTTAAATTTATATGAACCATTCACAATTATATTTAATGATCCATGGAATAATATCACCTTGATAATTCTAAATTTATCCATAATTCAAACCTATATTTCTCCAAAAACCTTAAAAAATGCCTTAAGAACTTAATATCTTTAAACAAATTTAATAGGATTTAAAGCAAGTGATAGAAAATTTACCATATTTAAACTAAATTACATAGACCTATTACCCACTAGACTAACCTTCAAAGTATTATAATGCATGAACAGGATATTGCCTTAAACAATATTAATAACATTAACAAATCTTCATTTCAAGACCTCATAAGGCATGGGATGGGTTTAGAATAAGGCATGGAAGCATGATAAGAAATTTTTTAACTATATTCATCACATTCAAATCCAAAATCAAATTCATCACATGAATTATTTTATTTAAATAGGAACTTGTCATATTCATACATTATTGTGTAAACATCATACTTTTTGCCAGTACTTATTTAAGAGGTATTAATATTACCTAGTACCATATTTATAAAAATAATATTTATTATTTTATCCATTATGAGTGACTTTCATGTCATATTGTCATGGTCTCTGCAATAATACATGGCATGCATCCATGGGTCAAACATCACACCACAATTCATCTTTATAACTTGTCCCTATGAAAAACTCAACCAAACATATTTTAATAATAATAAACTCATTGCCTTTTTTAAACCATGAAATTTTATAAGGATTAGGATGCCTTTCAAAATGCAATTTTTATTTTTTCTACCATTTCCTTAAACACCATATTCTCACAACTTCTACCATTAATAATTACTTTGCATACCTTTCTTCCTGAAGTGCATCTTATTTGGAAAATATTTGTATGCAACCATGAATCACCACCTTATTTTTTTTACTCCAACTCTTGACTTGGATATATCATTATAATCCTCATTATAATATTCTCTCCCACATCTTTTGCTACAACTTCAGTAACTTGATCTTCTAGCTTACATTCGACCAAGTTAACTCTTGTATAATACTCTTTCCTCCTTTCTTACCTATGAGGACACTCATTTGATTTATGTCATTATTCTCCACATATGAAACAAATTATATCTATGGGTTTCTTAGGAAACCAACTTCTAGCACCTCTATATCCTCATCATCTTTAGAATCATCTTCCTCTCTACTGATATTGGAAGCCTTGTCTATTATCTTCTCTCCTCTATATACCATGTGATGATTCTCCTCTAGTAGTATTAAAACCACCTTTTCCCTATGCTTGAGGGTATTCTCCTCTTCTTATACCAACTGTTCTTATGGAAACTTGTCTATTATGCTTCTCTTATACTTTCAGGGATAATTGATAAGCCTCTTTTATACAAAGTACTATATGCATACTTAACTCATCTTGAATGGAACATTTTAAACCATTCACATATCTGGCATCCATTTTCTCATCTATTTCTTCATTATCCACTCTTATGAATAGATTTTAGAACTCATATGTGTACTCTTATACACTATAATCCATCTGAATCAAATTTTAAAACTTTCTATAGAGGGTTTGGGAATAATATAAAAGAATAAATTTCTGTCTTAGCTTATTTTGCATTTTACTCTATGTTCTAATCATTTTCTTGTTCTTCCTCTATTTATATTTTTTCAAATGATCCCACTATATCATGACATGACCTTTCAACTTGCTACATGCAAACTTCACCTTCTTTTCTTCTGACATGGTCTTCCACTTGAATAATTTTTTCATACTATTTAACCAACCAACTGACTCATCTAGTTGTAAAATACCCCCATAGTCTAGAACCTCCACTTTTACTCCATTTCTTCCTTCTAAATATTTAATCATCCTCTCCTCCATTGATAGTGGATTTGATTTTTTCTTTTTTAGTATCATCTCCTCTTTAGCTTCTCCTTTGATTCATGAACATGGTGTCTAAATGTGCCACCTCCATTCACATCTCTTTCATATCTCTAATCACCTGAGCATACCCTCTTCTTGCATGTACTCTTTCAATACCTTCAATAAAAACACTCTCTTACATGATCACACAAATTCTCCTCAAAATATCTTTGTAAGAATTTGAACATGCTCTGACACCAATTGATGTGCACATAATATAACCTCACAATACAACCTAAATAAATAAGTGAAGAATGGGAAAAAACACTTCAACAATTGGATATGAATATCAAAATATCACTCTCATTAATTAATTCAACATAATAGTCTTACAAATTTGCACAATATTTTTTCTTACAAATAACTCTTAACAACAAACTATCTTCAAATGAGGCATGCAAGCCTACAATTACACTCCTCAAAACAACTCTTAACTTCAGAAAACTTCCAAATCATAAAAAATTATCAATAACACCTTAATAAACTTCTTTGGAGGAAAAATGCATAAAACCCACAATTAGAATACAAAGAGGATTTATCATCCTTTTATAGAACTTGCTAAGGCTAGAAACTACTAGAAAAGGAGAAATACACCCACCTCCTACTAGGATAAGTAAATAAAAAGAAGGAAGAGTGGATAATAAAGAAATTCCATTCCAAATTACTCACATGGGTCATGTTTACTAAAGATTAAAGTTCACATGGCAATGTTGGTGCCACCCTTTATGAAGTGCCAAAAGGTAAAAGGATATGCCAATCAATAATAATATAACTTGTCTCTCCACTAACATAAGCTTCCAAAAGAAGGTTTATTTCTCTTTTTGACAATACATTTCTTGTCCCCACATAAAAAAATGTGCCCCATTCCACCTAAGCAATCAAGAATAATGTCATTCAAGAATAGTATAAATCTATAATAGTTCCAATAGTGTTAATCAAGAATAGTGTCAAATAGTAGCAATCAAGACACATCACCAATGGAATAGTGGAGCAACATCAGGCATGACTTGCTAGGTAATTATACCCTATTTTTAGTATGTAATATTTTCCCAAATAGAACATAAGAATAGTTATTGAAACATCCCCTAAATCTTGTACACTTCTTAAAGTATTTCATGCCAAACCTCATGCATCTATTTGCTTATGAATTTGAAAGGTTTTACAATACTTTGTGTTTATTTTGGAAATAGTCCTTTTCCATTCATCTTTGTATGTTGCTTGTGAATTGATAGGTCTTGTTTAAATAAGCTTAGTATGATGATTTTTTTGTTAAATTTGTTCTCACTCTACCACTATTTGCTAAACTTTGTTGAATTACCCAATGAGTTACTAGTTGTTCTATATCTTAAACATGTACATGGGTAAGGGCATAATTTATCAATGAATCTACACATAAAAACAAAATGAAGTGCATAGATAGGAGTGAGTGTGTATGACCACACTGACCCACTTCTATCTAAATACTAAGTGGTTAAAACTGATTCTTAATGAATTTTTTTGTGAGATATGTACTTGGTCTAGTTCTTATGTTGGTTATAACATAGTTATGGATCTCATTATGTGTTTCCATGCTTAACTCTGATTTAAAGTTTTTTTTTGAAGTTGTTGTTTTGGTGTATATATAAAAAAATTATGGTTGTGACATGAATAAGACCTTATTTTCACTATCAGACTTGATTTTTTTGGAGTTCCCATTTTTATGATAGAATACAAGATCAAGTAATAACGGCAACAATAACCATCACTCATTCCCTATCCTTAGAGTCACTCAAACTTAGATTTTATAATGTTTTTGTGTTATTCACATTCCTTCTATACCTACATTCGCTATTATTGGGTATTATATTGATGACTCAAAAACTAAGTACATCTCTCTTTTACATAGTATAGCCTTATTTATTTCTAATTTTATTTGTCTATTTTAGTTTTTTATCTTTAATTTACTATTTAGGATTGTATATACAGTACCTTGCTGTAGTATATTCCATTTATCTAATTAATGATTAATTGAAACATTACTTCATTTTCAAATAAAATATATATCAAATAAAATATAAAATAAAACAATCATAAGAATAAATACACTAGGTGCTATGTTAGCCATGTTATCACTCATGGTAATCTCTTAGTAACTAGAAATTAAAAATTAAAATATAAAACATGAAATTTGGGCACTAAATCATCTGGGCTATTAATTTATTTAATTGATCTAATTTTTATAGTTTACAAATTTTATTCTCATTTGATATTAACCTAATAATTTATAATTTTATGTATGAAAGTTAGTTTGCCTAAGAAACCTCTTTAAGAGTTTTAACTATATATCATGCATGCTTAGAATTATGGATCTAAGAAGTTATAGTGATTTTGAGTGAATTATAATCCACTAAGAGATGAAACTTCACCTTATCTCTCTAGAAAATCAAATTAAACTATATGAATCTTTATGACCTTATATTAGTATAATATGTGATAGTAGAACACATGAATTTATTTTGGTACAACTTAGGCTAAATATGTAGACTCCTTGGTTGAAGACGCATAACACTTGATAAGGTTTGATGATCATGTATTAAACAAATTAATTATAAAAGATCTCTAAGATAGAAACCAATGTTTAATGTATTAGGATATATTTTCATATATACAGATATCTATGGCACTTTAAACATGTCTCAACCCCATATAATAATGATAAGAAAAATTCAAGGAATGGGGAATTAGGCTAAGGTAGAGAGGACACACAAAATGGTAAGGGTCATAATTGGTAGTTAGTTGATTTTAAATTGAAGGGTATAAAGGCTCATAGTGGATATCATGATGGATAGGAATGTGTAATCACCTAAAAGTGACACTTGAGTTTTAAAAGTGCCACTTGAGACCACCTAACCGTAGCTTATCCCTAAACCCATCTTAGGGCCTATTTTCAAACTTATTTAGCCTCATGTGGGACACATACATCCCTATTAATCCCTAATGTAGTCCCATACCCTCATTCTTATATCCTATCCATTCATGTCTAGTGTTCTACCATTTGCAAACTAGTGCCAAAATAGGGATAGTATCACCACATGGCACTAGTGTCCTAATATTGGTACTATTGTCCTTTCCCTCCTTTTTTCACAAATAGATATATTTTCAAATCTTAAACCTCCTAGGGTTGGTCTAGACCTCTTTTAGCAGTTGAAAAATCACCAAAATGTTATATATACATGACTTTTAAATAATTAACCATGATGGAAATCATATGAAAATTACATATGCAAACTCATAACAAGTTGTGTACAATTAAGGTTATCAATCCATATTATATTCTACTTCTATATACTACCATCTACAACATTCCTAGGCTTAGATTACTCATATTTATAGTCTCAAGAACATTCAAAACACTTAATTC
The DNA here is from genome assembly GCA_037957365.1 of Torreya grandis. NCBI lineage: Eukaryota > Viridiplantae > Streptophyta > Pinopsida > Cupressales > Taxaceae > Torreya > Torreya grandis. The sequence goes on along the minus strand of JARHVA010010947.1, from coordinate 100,665 downwards.
AACTATCATACTAGATTCACTTTCACTTTCACCAGCCCCTAGGTGGGGAAACCTACATTGAGATTGATCCATATTCAAATTATTGGTATGTAGGAAACTTTATTCATAGCAAGGTGTTGAGGATGTCTAGCCTACCCCACAAACAAACACACTTTTTTGATTGTATCAACCGGATGCACTAACAACACAAAGAATTAGTTTTTTCTCAAAAATTTGGTCAAAATAAGCCATATATATGGTTTCAAAACTTGTTCATATAGGAATAGACCTTACAAATCCAAACACATGTACACCTAGAAGCTCAACATAGTCTTATATAGAGGACACTACTACCAAAACAAGGACACTAACATTACATGACACTACTTTTAAATTAGGGTGCTACTATACAAGAGGGATTTTTACACCTAGATCCTATTTTTGACACTTAGACCAGCCTATGCCTCAGTTTTTAGCCTCCAAATAATATATCTCAGTCATTTTCATGTTAATTTATTAATTACATTATTTATTAATATTTTTAGAAAGGTCAAAATTAGTCAAATCTTTAACAAGTAGTGGGTGAATTTATTACATATTTTTACCCTTATTTAATATACTCAGGTCTTTAACAACATAGGATTTAAATTCATAAAATCTTACAAAGTTAAAACATTTAGTGAAGCCAACTTACTTTGAGCATGTTGTTTCAAAACCCTAGTGTATCATTAGGGTTTTATTTTTTATTTCTAACATCTAGTCAGCTTTTAGTTTATAGCCTATCCTCATGATTATCATGATGAATGCCATTTTCTACTTTTTGGTATAAAGTATTATGGTTTTTTTATCATGATTATTACCTACCATTTGTATAAAAATGCAAATGTATGTCACTCTTCTCATGGGTCATGTCATAGATAATCTTATTTTACACATTGGTCCTCCCTCTTGTGAGTCCCATTATTATGAGGATCATTGATACATCACTCATTTTGAGTTACCTATGTTTATTATTTGATGATAAAGGGATTATAGTACTCTTTTTGTTCCACCTCCACCTAGACCAGTTGATTATCATCACTCCCATCTTGCCTCTAATACTTGCCCTCAAAAAATAGTATATATTTTGGTTTTAACTATTACTAGATAGAATAGGGTGCCTCCTCAACCTATATAAGAAAAACATAATACAACCATCCCTCCCCATTCCTAACACACTACAATGAGACCTAGAGATTAGCACAAAGTATTTGATATGATGGATCGATTGAGAAACACATCAGTTAAGATATATATATATATATATATATATATATATATATATTTTAATTAATTCAACAAGAAATAATTTTCAAATATATTCTTTTTCAAACACTTAATCATACATCTTTGCCTCCTAACATAAAACCAACTTAATTTGCATCTATCATGAACACTATCAAATAAATTGAGGATGTTATATCTTTTTCCAATGAGGATTTTCCATCACAATTAGGTATTGCTCAAAATTTATAAATTTTTATTTAAGCGTAAATTAACACCATCAGTATTAAATGAGTTATAATTAACAATGGTTTAGGACTTAACATATGCAACCTCACATTTCTATAAACTATGGAGGTTGATATAGCATCCATTCAAAAGATATATAATAAAATCAAAGGTTTTGATCACATTCCTATCTAGTCATTGGATTATATTACATTGGATATTATGGTAGGGATAACACTACCTACATAGTTTTAGGTGATGCCTAATCATTTGTGCTATAACTTATAACTTGGGATGCCTTGGATACATGATATGGAGTTCTTACCCTCTACTTTGCATAGATCCATCAAGTTTTTACATGAAGGATAATTATACACTTATCCAATAGATAATCAACCATTCAAATATTATAGAGTCATCAAACCTACTACCCTGAGTACATGTTCATATGGGACACCTAATGTTCTCATAAAGTCCCCACCTCACACGATTACAATTGAGTAGATGCATACATATGAGGTTGGGGAATTTAGTAAGAATATTCCTAAAACATTTTTACCTTCACCCATGATGGATGAGGACCCTCCCATAATATATATATCCACACCCAAGGTGGATGATGAGATTCTCATAGTATAATTACCATTACTTGTTAACATAGAGTAAGTATATATCTATAACTTTGATACATATTTTTAGGTCATGATAGAGGATAATCAACACCTATTGACATTGATGATTATTTTAATGGATTAATTTTCACAAAAGTGGGCCTAAGAGAGCATATATATGACTCTAAGGCACTCATACTTTTTATACACTATCAACACCACTAGCTCATAAGACTATAGTGATAGGATCCACTACTTAGTTATAGTTAGTGTTATATTACTCCATTCATTCAGTATATATGGGTACATTTATGGGTATAGACATAATTATATAAATTTAAGAAGGAAGTTCACATGATAAACCACACCAAATTTGATAGATATTACTTGACATAAGATTGATAGTATTACCCACAGTTTATCACAGATCTATCAACATATTGTCACAAGAGAAAGGTTAACCCTTTTATCATTTTCATAGACTTATAGGATATTATACTGATACATGATCAAAATTACAACATACATTGAATAAATTCAAGTTGTAGGCCACTATTCAAATTAAATCTAGAGATATGGGAACCATGATAGTATCATCATCAACGTAGGTACTCACAAAATGATCCATTAACTATATATATATATATATATATATATATATATATATATATATATATATATTGTTATAGACAAATACATCCCCCATGTGTCTATAGATGAATATTTCAATCCTAATACTTGAAATTTGGCATTTTCATAGCATATAGGCTATTAGAAAAATGATCTATAACATGACATACATTATTAGGATTCTATTAAACATATCACACTACTAGTTGCATGTCACCCCAAGGAGGCCAACATATTATTCTTTATCATGAGTAGGGGCACTCATATATAGGTTACACTTGTCAGTACATGGTTATAGGTGATGTATGTCATAGTTTATCGATCAAATAGATGTTTATGATTTAATCTTGAGGGATATATGGTCTTTATTTTACATGATGGCATAGATGAGAACTAAATGTTTCATATAGATACTCTACGGTCTAATGTGGTTTACCCTAGGACCACATGGGAGACATCTTACATAGTTGAGAAACATGTTATTTGGATGCATATAATCTAGACTAAGACCAAGGATAAGGCTCCACATATATATATCAAATGGTATGATGACTATAATTATTAGGACCTATATGAGTTCAGAGAGATCTAGTATCTGACATTATATGACCTCCCACCTAATCTACCATTGATTATCCATATCCCATGGATGCACTCTTGGGTATATAGAGATATTTAACTTTAATTGTATACTATCTCATTTATTTACAATATTTAATTATACATACTTCCTTATTTCTTACTCCTTGTACATAGTTTCATTTTCATGTTTCTTATAGATAGCTTATATCCATAAAATACAAAAACAATATAATATTTCAAAAACACAAAAAACATTCAAATATTTACTTAAAAAACACAAAATCATATTATATATATTTCCATATTTACATTTCTATATTTTTTAGACATTACATATGCTACCTATCTTAGTATAGTCAGTTTTATTATACATACATACTTCACTTATTCTTGTTGAGTGCTTGTCGATTGTTATAAAACTTAGTTCCACTACACCAATGTAGATTTATCATTATCCACCCATTAGCAGAATCTATAGATACACATGTTCTTCATTTTACATATTCACCCACTTGGGGGCACCCTATACATAGTTTTGATTACTAAGTTCCATCTTTGTACACTTTATATCATAGCTTTAACATTGTTATATATTGATATTGATCATGCTATACTTATTCGAAAAATGTGACATCTACTATTAATTTATACTTAGTATATTTACATCTTGGATCTTACATATATTTGTATTGCATATTCATGAATTCTATTATTTCTATCTTTCTTAGTTTAGAATTGATTGTATTTCTATGATTCTTTTATTTGAAGGTATTTGAATATTCCATTACTCTTTGGCTCTATGCCACTTCTTTTCAAATTATGTATGTTTTAGACATGTGCCCATATCCTTGTGTGTGCTTTCCTAATTTTATATGTGGGAACATGTCATTATATGTGCCTCTAAGGTATCTTGCTTGTTATTTATGTATGTGTACATTTGAATGTGTCCTTGTATGTCATGCTTTCTAAAATTTAGTGACATGTGCCCATGTCCTTTGTATTGTGACCCCTTGGCCTAATTTTTGTGCCTCATATGTGTTTTATGTAGGCTTTTTTTTATGAATCATGTCCTTGGCACTTTTTTTCTCTTTTTTATCACACACTCTAGATTTATATGCCATGAGGGACCTCATGCATCTCCCCTTACTACTTGGGTGTTTTTATGGACATCATGCCCATCCACCTAGGTAGCTACTCAGTAATTACTCAATTTTTTGTTACATACATTATTATATCTATCTTGACAAATTTATGAATGCTAGACATAACATACATCACATATTAGAAACTTATGTTTATATTATATTACATTCCAATGCTATGTATGCACATTATATTGAATTATTATGCAAATATCATATATTCTCTAGATAATACACATCTTATAGAGATATTTATTTTGAGGATAGTTCTTTCATAGGTTCAAAAATCCCCTTAAAATAAGGGTCATTCATAGGGTTTTGTCACAAAACTCAAACTCCCATAATGCACTCACAGTACATTTTTTGGCACATAGGCTCAGATTATGTTGGATTATTTTTATGATCCAAAGTTAGTTTATTTTTAAGTTGTTAAATTAACTAAATCTTTGTTATTCAGGTTAGTTAAAACTTTAAGGTAGTTGGTTTTATTATAACTTCCCATCAAAGTTATTTAAAGCCTTCACCTATGTTGTAAATAAAAGATTTAGAATAATACAATCCAATTTTTGTGTGGAAAACCTTTGCTCATGATGTAATTTCATTATTATCTCTCCTACTTCTTAGGCCAACCTAAGATAATAGTGGCATTATATTTAGATGAAAGAATAAACTATCAAAGCCACCATGTAGAATAAAGTGAAGCATGATCTAGTGAAGGTGACTGGTAACATTATTTTTCAACAATTTTTATAATCTATGAACCATCTCAAAATGTAGTCATAGTATTGAAAAGGAGCTTACCATTGATGTTATGGAATCAATTAGCTTGGGTTTGGGTCCTTTTTTATTGTTTTTAGCCATAGGAGTTTATGTATGAAAACTTCCTAGACTTTATATGATGCTTTCAAAATTCACAATGCTTTTATTAAATTTGCACATCATTACAATTGTTCTGACAAAGATTGGTTATTTAAGAAGTAATGAAAATTGAAAAATTTTAACTTGTACATCATAAGAGAAGACCAAAAGCATTGTAGACCTATACCACACCATTTCAAACCATTTCCAAAGTTTATCCACTACATAATCTAGATGAAGTTCAATGCCAAGTAGAAATATGAAACTAAGCGCACATTTATATGGAAACTAAGGTTAAAGAGAAGAATTAAAATGCAAATCACAGAATCTAAGGTTAAAGGAGAGACCACAAAATCTATACCTATGGTTTACTTTCTCTCTTGTTACATGCCCACTATAAACAGAGGCTAATGTATGATAATGAAGTATATTATTAATCTTATATTGATTCCATTTGGTATGACAACCAAATTAATTTTAGATTCAACATAATTTCTAGTAGAGCTAATTTAAATTCAAAATGTAGAACTGGCATGATTCTATAGTGGTATGACAAAGTATAGTAAGTTTTTTTTCTATTGGTTTTGATTAAATCTATCTTTATGTTACTACATGGGCCCCATAAAAGAAGGAAGGTGGAGTTAAAAGTGTTAAATTGATTCACAATTGTACTTTACATGAATTGGTAAATCATGTTTTATAAATATATGATTTATTTGTGAAAAATCAAAAAAATCAAGATCTTGTGATAAAGCTTATTGATTTGAATTCATCTTTGTTAAAGTCAAGTTGGATAGAAGACATATTTTTAAGTCAATTTCAACAAGATTTCAAGTGTTCATCCCTCAAAAGTTCCAAAAATTATTTTTTTGCAATGGGTCTATTTAAATTAATTATGAAAAATAGGAAAATTTTCACCTATCATGATAATTTTCACCATATCTTGAAGACAATATCATATTATTTTATCAAAATTACCTTTTTAGAAACTAGACTCTCATAGATTTTTAATGAGTATAAACAAGGAGGGGTATATCATGTCTTAAAATGATATTTTAATCCCCATAAACTAGTCAAATTTTTTGAATGAGCATTGAAGAGCGGGGGGGGGGTGGGGTCTACCTAGCCAAACAATGGACCAAAATTTCAAACTATCATATCTTTTTCATACAGTGCACAAATTCTTCATACGACCACTCATTTTTCATGTAAATGGATTTATAAGAGCTTCATCATGAGAATTTTTTTATTTTGGCATGCATAAATATGTTTTTTTACATATTTTGAATAAATTACATATTGTAACTAAATTAGGTGCCTTTTCAATGGAATCTGACACAACTATGTTTTCTCAAATGGTAAAAATGGGTTGTATACATAAAACACTAATCAAAATGATGTGTCCCACTACTTATGTTGTCAATGATGATGGTGTTACATTTAGGCATTTATAGGTCCCTTAGTATCTAACCAACTAAATAGAGCCAACTAGAGGTTGGAGGATCCATAGAGGTTACAAGATATTTTACCTTCTCCAATTTGTTATTGTTAAGCATGAGATATACTAAGAGGGGGTGTTAAATCAGTATATCATATATCTTATAAAAATTTCCCTTAATTAAATTCCACTTAATCAAACATTCAAGATATGCAATAAAACTAAAATAATAAACACCACACAAGATAGAGAGAGACACTAGATATAACGTGGAAACCCAATGTGGGAAAAACCATGGGAAAAAATCTCAAGTATATGAATGAGCACAAACTCAAACAATATTCACAAGAACCAACTTGTAAGAGCACCAATCCCTTTGCTGAGCATCAACACAACTATTCATGAGCACTAACCCATAGGAGCACCAACCCCTTTGTAAATACCACATAACTATCTCTCAATGTTTTTATCTCAACAAATGATATTTTATTACAACATCTCTTTCCTCTCTCACCTTTGCTCTTCTAAGCTAGATATAATAAATACAAATCATACTCATCTCTCCCATTTCTCTTCTAAGCTAGATATTACAATATCAAATCAAAATCTATCTTACATATTAAAAATGGCTTCTCAAGCCTTTATTTATAGCTTTCTAAATGACCTTTGGCCTTAACCCTTTATGACCCTTCAATCCTCATGTAAAATGGCACCAAAATTGTATGACCCTTCATATCCTTACCTTTGAAAAGTCATGTGGTGACCCTTCATGAGCAAAAGCATCCTTCCCTCTTTTGTCTTTACCTTGGTGAATTTTCATATTCCTCAAAGTGTCCCTTCATGAGAAATTGTACCCTTCCTCTTTTGTCTTCACTTGGTGACTCTTGGAATTCCCCAAGATGACTCTTCATGGGAAAATGCATCCCATCCTTTATTTTTCTTTACCCCATGACTTTTGACTTCTCCGTGGGCCCTTCTTTTGTCTCATATGCAATCAAAAATATATTCATTAATATTAAACAAATATTAACACACATTATGAAAGATATATCTATTACAAACATTATTAAATGCAATGGGGCCTTTATCACCAATAATGCTAGACCTTTGACATCAATGATAGTATTTATAGCAACTATTTGCTCAAATTATGGGTTCACTACTGGGATAACAATTTTTGGCTTATGGTTTTGCTTTTGATTCCATTTTTAGCTTTATCTATCTAATATTCATGACTTGGTGTGCATAGATTAGTTTGCATTTATTTTTATATTTCATAGATTCTAACCTCTCTCCTAGTAGGGGAAGATATTGCATAGTGGCCTTTGATCGATTATTAGTGGTTATATGAGTTAGAATTATATTTTCTAACATTTTGAGTATTGAGCAAAGGCATGCATGTGATGTTGGTGATTTTTGGTCATCTAAGAGATGTGCCATATAGAGTACTATAGGATCACTTGGATGGGTTCTTATATGGGAACTTATGTGGGTCAATGTTATTGTACAGGGTTTGATCAAGTTTTACTAAAGTATGGTACGATGGTCAAAGGGCCTGAGTAGACAATGATCATGTTCATCAGCCATAGTTTGATTAGTACCACAATGTATAGTGTGCTAGCTTGCAGATGTGGTAGAGATTAATTGATGACTTCATAGTCATAGCTCCAAATCTTCATCATTTATACCCCTTTGCATTAAGGGTTTTTTTTTGGATTATTTTTATGATTCAAAGTTAGTTTATATTTAGTTTGTTAAATTAAATAAATCTTTGTTATTTAGGTTAGTTGAAACCCATAAGGTAGTTGGTTTTATTATAACTTCCTATGAAATTTATTTAAATCCTTCACCTATGTTGTAAATAAATGATCCAAAATAATACAATCTAATTTTGGTGTGTAAAACCTTTGTTCATGATGTAATTTCACTATTATTTCTCCTACTCATTGGGCTAACCTGGGCCAATAAAATATAGAAATTAAACTCAAGTAAAAATAGTGAAAAATAGTGATAGAGATTAGTATAATTGCATAAAAATAAAAATAATTAGACATTAGCACCCAAATTGTGACACTAGTGCCACATGGTGTTACTATCTAATATATGGTGTAACTATCTAGTAGCCTCAATTTCATAAAATCCATATTGTCTAAGAACATAAAACATGTAAAGTTTAACTTTTCACAAGTTTAGTTATAAATTTACTAATTTTGCTTAGTTTAGCTTATATTCATACCAGTTTACTCAAATTGGGGGTATCATTTATGACATGAACATTCCCATTTATAGCTTAGATACCAAGATAAATAATATTTCAACTCAATTCAAAATCCATATGCTAAGATATTAGATTTGGTAGTGTGTGCATGACACATTATTTCCATCCACTCAATTTAACACTAGTTGTTTAGATGGAAAGACAATTTCCATTTCATTCTCTATGTTGTATACATTAGAAATCATATTATATGTTTCACACTAGTTTCATGGCTTACTCCATCTATAGTGGTTGGCATTCTTGAGTTTCCTAGAGTTGCTTAATATATCTCAGTGGACATACAATTGACATCTCTACTAAGATATCTCTAGTTAGACATTTCCAATTACATCATGTAGTTTCAATTTTGAATTAATATACTACACATGGGTAGGAAATGATGGAGTCATAGTCTACTTGAGTTGTTTATCCAAATACATAAGAGGGTTGGACACACCATTAGTCCAATCTAAGTGATTCATAGGTCATGATCCACCAAGTAGGGGTGGGAAATGATGGACTCAAAACTTGATTGAGTTCATGAGCCACTCATACATGAGGATTGAATAACCCATCAGCTCATTCCAACCTAATAAATAATTGATCACTATATACATGCATATACATAGGTTATCACTAGGTTTATGCACTGGTTTACATACCTAGTAAGGTGTATTCATTCATTATCTCTCTTATGCCTTTTCTTAGTTTTACTCAGTCTTGATTCTTTACTTACTTTTATATTTTCTTTTGATATCTCTTAACTAAGGACTAATCTATTTAAGTTTCACTTGAAGGACAGACATTAGAGCATTCTTCACATACACATATTTATACTCATAGTATTCACTTGTTAGGTAAGTCCAGGTCCACCTATTTTTTACTTTATCCTAGTCATTTCAATTTGTTGTATTTATATAATAAAGGGGGGGGGGAAATGTACTTACCTAAAAATGACACTTGAGTGATAAGAGTGCTAGTTGAGACCACCTATCCCTAAATTATCCATAGAACCATCTTAGGGCCTATTTTCACACATATCCAACTTTCATGTGGGCCACATGCATCACTAGTCATACTTAAATCAATCTAAGACCCTCATTCATGCATCTTATCCCTTCATTATTAGGGTTTTACCACTTGGAAAATATCACCATAATAGGGATAGTAGATCCACATATCACTAATGTCCCAATATTGGCAATAATGTCATTTCCCTCCTTTTTTCACAAACAAATATATTTTTAAATTGTAGACCTCCTAGGGTCATCCTAAACCTATTTTAGCACCTACACATGCACGAAAATGGTATATATACATTAATTTTAGCCTTTTAACCACTAGATGGAAATTAAATGTAAATTACATATGTAACCTCAGAACAAGTTAAGCATAATTAAGGTTATCGATCCCTATTCTTCCTTACTTCTACATCCTACCATATACAACATTCCTAACCTTAGATTTCTAATCTCAAACACATTTAAATCACTCAAGTAAACTATCATACTAGATTCACTTTCAATTACACCAACACTTAGGTGGGGATAACTACATTAGGCTTGATCCCTCTTCAAAGTATTGGTATGTAGTAAAATATCATCATATTAGGGTATTACAGACATCTAACGTACCCCACTAATAATCATAGTTTTATTTTTGTATCAACCATATTTTATAGAAACAAGGAGTATTAGGTTTTTCTCATAAATTTAGTCAAAACAAGCCACCTATATAGGGTTTCATAACTCATGTACGTAGGAATTAACCTTAAATATCTGGACACAAGTGCACCCAAAAGTTCATAATAGTCTTGCACATAGGTCACTACCACCAAAAAAGGGACATTAGCACCACATGGTAATATTGTCCAATTAGGGTACTATTATCCAAGAGGGGTTTTGACACCTAGATCTTATTTTTGACACTCAAACCAACCTCTGCCTCAATTTTTATCCTCTATATCATCCATCTCAATCATTTTCAAGCTAAGTTCTTATTTGTGTTATTTATTACTATTTTTATAAAAGTCAAAATTAACCAATTTTATAACAAATAAGTGGCTAAATTTATTGCATATTTCTACCTTGATTTACTATACTTAGCTCTTTAAAAACATAGTATTTACATTCATAAAGTCCTAAAAGGTTAAAACATAATGGATAATTGGGATATAATGCCTATAACCAAAATTAATTTTAGATTCAACATAATTTCTAGTAGACCTGATTTAAATTCAAAATGTAGAACTGGGATGATTCTATAGTGGTATGACAAAGTACAGTAAGTTTTTTTTCTATTGGTTTTGATTAAAACTATCTTTACCTTACTACATGGGCCCCATCAAAGAAGGAAAGTGGAGTTAAAAGTGTTAAATTGATTCACAATTCTATTTTACATGCATTGGTAAATTGTATTTTATAAATATATGATTTATTTGAAAAATAAAAAAAATCAAGATCTTGTGATAAAGCTTATTGATTTGAATTCATCTTTGTTAAAGTCAAGTTGGATAGAAGACATATTTTAAAGTCAATTTCAACAAGATTTTAAGGGTTCATCCCTCAAAAGTTTCAAAATATATTTTTTTGCAATGGGTTTATTTGAATTAATTATGAAAACTAGGAAAAGTTTCACCTATCATGACAATTTTCACCATATCTTGAAGACACTATCACATTATTTTATCAAAGTTACCTTTTTAGAAAATAGACTCTCATAGATTTTTAATGAGTATAAACACGGAGGGGTATATCATGTATTAAAATGATATTTTAATCCCCATAAACTAGTCAGGTTTTTTGAATGAGCATTGAAGATGGGGGTCTACATAGCCAAACAATGGACCAAAATTTCAAACTATCATATCTTAATTATACAGTGCCCAAATTATTCATACGACCACTCATTTTTCATGTAAATGGATATATAAGAGCTTCATCATGAGAAATTTTTTATTTTGGCATGCATAAATATGTTTTTTTACATATTTTGAATAAATTACATATTGTAACTAAATTAGGTGCCTTTTCAATGGAATCTGACACCCCTATGTTTTCTCAAATGGTAAAAATGGGTTGTATACATAAAACACTAATCTTAATGATGTGTTCCACTACTTATGTTGTCAATGATGGTGGTGTTACATTTAGGCATTTATAGGTCCCTTAGTATCTAACCAACTAAATAGAGCCAACTAGAGGTTACAGGATATTTTACCTTCTCCAATTTGTTATTGTTAAGCACAAGATATACTAAGAGGGGGAGTTGAATCAGTATATCATATATCTTATAAAACTTTCCCTTAATTAAATTCCACTTAATCAAACAATCAAGATATACAATAAAACTGAAATAATAAACACCACACAAGATAGAGAGAGACACTAGATATAACGTGGAAACCCAATGTGGGAAAAACCATGGAAAAAAATCTCAAGTATATGAATGAGCACCAACTCAAACAATATTCACAAGAACCAACTTGTAAGAGCACCAATCCCTTTGCTGAGCATCAACATAACTATTTGTGAGCACTAACCCACAGGAGCACCAACCCCTTTGTGAATACCATAGAACTATCTCTCAATGTTTTTATCTCAACAAATGATAGTTTATTACAACATCTCTTTCCTCTCTCACCTTTTCTCTTCTAAGCTAGATATAACAAATACAAATCATACTCATCTCTCCCATTTCTTTTCTAAGCTAGATATTACAATATCAAATCAAAATCTATCTTACATATTAAAAATGGCTTCTCAAGCCTTTATTTATAGCTTTCTAAATGACCTTTGGCCTTCACCTTTTATGACCCTTCAATCCTCATGGAAAATGGCACCAAAACTATATGACCCTTCATATCCTTACCTTTGAAAAGTCATGTGGTGACCCTTCATGAGCAAAAGCATCCTTCCCTCTTTTGTCTTTACCTTGGTGAATTTTCATATTCCTCAAAGTGTCCCTTCATGATAAATTGTACACTTCCTCTTTTGTCTTCACTTGGTGACTCTTGGAATTCCCCAAGATGACTCTTCATGGGAAAATGCATCCCATCCTTCATTTGTCTTTACCCTTTGACTCTTTGACTTCTCCATGGGCCCTTCTTTTGTCTCATATGCAATCAAAAATATATTCATTAATATTAAATAAATATTAACACACATTAGCCAAGATATATCTATTACAAACATTATCAAATGCAATGGGGCCTTTATCACCAATAATGATAGACCTTTGACATCAATGACAATATTTCTAGCAACTATTTGTTTAAATTATGGGTTCACTACTGGGATAAAAAATTTTGGCTTATGGTTTTTCTTTTGATTCCATTTTTAGCTTTATCTATCTTATATTCATGAAATGGAGTAGATAGATTAGTTTTCATTTATTTTTATATTTCATAGATTCTCACCTCTCTCCTAGTAGGGGAAGATATTGCATAGTGGCCTTTGATCGGTTATTAGTGGTTGTATGAGTTAGAATTATATTTTCTAACATTTTGAGTATTGAGAAAAGGCATGCATGTGATGTTGGTGATTTTTGGTCATCTAAGAGATGTGCCATATAGAGTACTATAGGATCACTTGGATGGGTTCTTATGTGGGACCTTATGTGGGTCAATGTTATTGTACAGGGTTTGATCATGTTTTACTAAAGTATGATACGATGGTTAAAGGGGTTGAGTAGGCAATGATCATGTTCATCATCCATCATTTGATTAGTACCACAATGTATAGTGTGCTAGCTTGCATATGTATTAGAGATTCATTGATGACTTCATAGTCATAGCTCCAGATCTTCATCATTTATACCCCTTAGGATTAAGGGTTTTTTTCTTAGATTATTTTTATGATTCAAAGTTAGTTTATATTTAGTTTGTTAAATTAAATAAATTCTTGTTATTTAGGTTAGTTGAAACCCATAAGGTAGTTGGTTTTATTATAACTTCCTATGAAATTTATTTAAATCCTTCACCTATGTTGTAAATAAATGATCCAAAATAATACAATCTAATTTTGGTGTGTAAAACCTTTGTTCATGATGTAATTTCACTATTATTTCTCCTACTCATTGGGCTAACCTGGGCCAATAAAATATATAAATTGAACTAAAGTAAAAATAGTGGAAAATAGTGATAGTGATTAGTATAATTGCATAAAAATAAAAATAAATAGATATTAGCACCCAAATTGTGACACTAGTGCCACATGGTGTTACTATCTAATATATGGTGTAACTATCTAGAAGCCTCAATTTCATAAAAATCCATATTGTCTAAGAACATACAACATGTGCAGTCAAAGTTTTCACAAGTTTAGTTATAGATTTACTAATTTTGCTTAGTTTAGCTTATATTCATACCAGTTTACTCAAATTAGGGGTATCATTTACGACTTGAACATTCCCATTTATAGTTTAGATACCTAGATAAATAATATTTCAACTCAATTTAAAATCCATATGCTAAGATATTAGGTTTGGTGGTGTGTGCATGACACATTATTTCCATCCACTCAATTTAACACTAGTTGTTTAGATGGAAAGACAAATTCCATTTCATTCTCTATGTTGTATACATTAGACATCATGCTATATGTATCACACTAGTTTCATGCCTTACTCCATCTATAGTGGTTGGCATTCTTGAGTTTCCTAGAGATGCTTAATATATCTAAGTGGACATACAATTGACATCTCTACTAAGATATCTCTAGTTAGACATTTCCAATTACATCATATAGTTTCAATTTTGAATTAATATACTACACATGGGTAGGAAATGATGGAGTCATAGTCCACTTGAGTTATTTATCCATATACATAAGAGGGTTGGACACACCATCAATCCAATCTAAGTGATTCATAGGTCATGATCCACCAAGCAGGGGTGGGAAATGATGAACTAAAAACTTGATTGAGTTCATGAGCCACTCATACATGAGGATTGAATAACCCATCAGCTCATTCCAACCTAATAAATAATTGATCACTATATACATTCATATACATAGGTTATCACTAGGTTTATGCACTAGCTTATGTACCTAGTGAGGTGTATTCATTTATTTCCTCTCTTATGCCTTTTCTTAGTTTTACTCAGTCTTGATTCTTTACTTACTTTTATATTTGATTTTGATATCTCTTAATTAATGAATAATCTATGTAAGTTTCACTTGAAGGATAGACAATAGAGTATTCTTCACATACACATATTTATACTGATAGTATTCACTTGTTAGGTAAGTCCAGATACACTTATTTTTTACTTTATCTTAGGCATTTCAATTTTTTGTATTTATATAATAAATGGGGGGAAATTTAATCACCTAAAAATGACACTTGAGTGATAAGAGTGCTAGTTGAGACCACTTATCCCTAAATTATCCATAGAACCATCTTAGGGCCTATTTTCACACTTATCAAACTTTCATGTGGGCCACATGCATCCCTAGTCATACTTAAATCAATCTGAGACCCTCATTCATGCATCTTATCCCTCCATTATTAGGGTTTTACCACTTGGAAAATATCACCATAATAGGGATAGTAGATCCACATAGCACTAATGTCCCAATATTGGCAATAATGGCATTTCCCTCCTTTTTTCACAAACAAATATATTTTTAAATTGTAGACCTCCTAGGGTCATCCTAAACCTATTTTAGCACCTACACATGCACCAAAATGGTATATATACATTAATTTTAGCCTTTTAACCACTAGATGGAAATTAAATGTAAATTACATATGTAACCTCAGAACAAGTTAAGCATAATTAAGGTTATCGATCCCTATTCTTCCTTACTTCTACATCCTACCATCTACAACATTCCTAACCTCAGATTTCTAATCTCAAACACATTTAAATCACTCAAGTAAACTATCATACTAGATTCACTTTCAATTACACCAACACTTAGGTGGGGATAACTACATTAGGCTTGATCCCTCTTCAAAGTATTGGTATGTAGGAAACTATCATCATATCAGGGTATTAGAGACATCTAACCTACCCCACTAATAATCATAGTTTTATTTTTGTATCGACCATATTTTATAGGAACAAGGAGTATTAGGTTTTTCTCATAAATTTAGTCAAAACAAGCTACCTATAGGGTTTCATAACTCATGTACATAGGAATTGACCTTAAATATCTAGACACAAGTGCACCCAAAAGTCCATAATAGTCCTGCATATAGGTCACTACCACCAAAAAAGGGACATTAGCACCACATGGTAATATTGTGAAATTAGGGTACTATTATCCAAGTGGAGTTTTGACACTTAGATCCTATTTTTGACACTCAAACCAACCTCTGCCTCAATTTTTATCCTCTATATCATCCATCTCAATCATTTTCAAGCTAAGTTCTTATTTGTGTTATTTATTACTATTTTTATAAAGGTCAAAATTAACCAATTTTATAACAAATAAGTGGCTAAATTTATTGCATATTTCTACCCTGATTTACTATACTTAGCTCTTTAAAAACATAATATTTGCATTCATAAAGTCCTAAAAGGTTAAAACATAATGGATAATTGGGATATAATGCCTATAACCAATAGATATGAGATGTTCCTAAGGAAAACTCTATGAATCAAGGCCAATGTGATTTTAATGTTAGCTAAAAGTGTCCAAAAGTATCCAAATAGACATGATTAGACCAAGTCTAATAAATCATGACAAAGATCATTTGTAAAAGGGTATTTTACCAAAATTAAATGTCTGCATAATTCCCTAATTTGATGTGCATATGTGTGAATTCATATGCACATCAAAGTAAAACAAAATTAAATCGCACTATATCACTTACCTATGGGATAGAAGGATGAATACTTTAGATGTAGGATAGACTTCACTAATGTCCTAATTAATTTGATGTGCCTGTAAACAATCATGAATGTATACAAGTAGTTAATGTCTCAATAAATTGATGTGAATAAAATAACTAAAATATGTATAGTATTTAATACACCTAGTGGTATGTGAACAATGTTGTCACTCCTAGGAATTTCCTAGGAATTGAAAACTAAAAATTGAAATATGAAACATGAAATATAGGCACTAAAGATTTTTAAAATGGAATTCTAAAACAAGAAGTATTTAAGAGAAAAACTTATAAGTAAATTCTACCTCT
Organism: Torreya grandis; assembly: GCA_037957365.1. Lineage (NCBI taxonomy): Eukaryota > Viridiplantae > Streptophyta > Pinopsida > Cupressales > Taxaceae > Torreya > Torreya grandis. Next base: position 83,529 of record JARHVA010010947.1, on the reverse strand, counting down.
TGAATATGGGATCAGATATTTGGTACTTCTTGGTAAAATCATAGTCCCTGCATTTTTAGATTTATTAGTAGAATATCTAGATGTATACATCCATTTTGAGGTGAAGGACTAGCACACGATCTTATAATCACTCATCTCAAATTTTTTTTTTTTTGCATAATGTGTTATATATTAAAAAAATTTATAATATTTATTATTACCTTTTGAAACAAATTTATGTATCCATAAAAATATATCTTCACGTAAATCTCAATAAGAAAATTCATCCTCATGGAAGGATGAGATAGTGAGGGGAAACAAAAATGAATAGATATAACCTGGTGAGGGGGAACATAGGTATGGCCTCAATTTTTAAGGATATATAGGTACCTAACATATCCATTTAGGACCCATGTGACTAAGTGTAAATGGAATATGTAGTGTCTTGATATGAGAATTATGAGATTAATTTTCACATGGATGTAATCAAATATTTATGCATAAGATATGGAAAATAAAATTTATGAGATAGTTATTATTATGATAACCACATTGGAAGGATACATTACATATTATATCAATGAGGCTTTGGTGATATGCAAATGTACAATTCTCCCAATGGTATGATAAGGGTAATGATAAAGGATAGGTCCTAATGTAGTTATGCTCCCCTAGGGAGGATATATATGCTAATTAAGGACACATAACATAGTAGTAATGTTAGATTATAAATTCATGATAAGGACAATGGAAGAATATGAAAAAATAATGGTAAATTAAAATTAAAATCATGTATGAAATGGATCATGGAACCAAGCATAGTATATCCCATAATATAGGTAATGTAATGAGACATATCTAGGTAATTATGCATCAATAGGAAATTAACGAGGAAACAATATGAACCACATGATATCAATGACATGCCATGATGACTATAGGATATTATATTGAAGACATCAAACAATAAATTAACAATAAACATGCACAAGAACACACAAGTATAAGCATGCACATGTAGGAAATCAAGAAATCATAGGTAATCTAAGACAACATATAATATCTAGGCTAGCAAAATATATTTTAAATAAATTTAAGTAGATCTATAAGATTAATGTAACTTACGAAATATATCACCTAAGACTTATTGTAAGTAGATTCCCTATTATAATGCATGCCACTCATGTGAAAATTCCCTTGGGTGTGAGTGTAAATGTAGTCTCATAGCTATGTAATTTTATGGTCAAATGTAACCTATATTTTTTATCTCACCCACTCAATTAATACCATTAAAATAATATGCATAATATGTAAATGTAAATATTTATCATAGGTAGATAAGAATGATATGTATCCATTGGAAAATATGAAGGAATATATATATATATATATATATATATATATATATATATATATATTATAATTTTATTTTTATTTTTAATATTTATTGAAGAAGGAGATCACACATGATTAATCCAAGGGGTAAGAACTAGTATTAAAAAGTAGAGATTTATCAATCAAGAAAAAATCCATGGTGTTAAATTAAGAGGGAGGAAAACATGCAAGTTTATGGGTGAAAATATAGAAGAAAGAAGAATATGAAAATTAAAAATAACCCACCACTTCCCTTATAAATAAGTGTAGGTGAGGACAAAATATATTAATATATATTTTTTCATCATATAAAATTATATATAAATGTTTACAATGGGATAAATAATCTAGAAGAAAGGGTCAATACAACATAAAAATCACTATAAATCAAGAGACTAGAATAATGTCAAAGTAAACAAAATAAAAAACATAAATGTTAAATTTAGAAACATGAGGTAAGGAACAAACTCAAGGGATAAAGGCAAATAAAATACATGAGATAAATAAGAATGATGTAAAAATATGTTATGATATAATAGGATGTTTTGATGAAGCACAAGGGATATGCTATCATGCCTAACTAATGATCCCATATAAAACATGTCATATACATTATTTTGGGGTGTTCAATGCATCAATAAAACTATTATAGCATGTAATATTTATCATCTAATCATGATTCATGAGGTAAGATAAATCATCAACAATAAGATAGTCATCACAACAATGGGTTCTAGAAGTCTCCTTAGAATTTTGGAAAATAAATAATAGTTTATATATTTATTTATATAGTTGAACTCTTTGAAGGTAATTCAATTGAGATATACAAAAAATACTATGATAAGACTAACTTAGGACTTTGATGACTAGGCATTGTATCTCTTGGTGTTGTAATTATAAGAGTTGTAGTTATAGGAGCTATAACTTGAGGAATATTAATTCTGTATGAACTAACAATAGGAACCATAATTATAGTTGTTAAAACTATACCAACTATCACATGAGTTTTAATTATTTTATATTTAATTAAAACTTTAGGTAATATCTCAAGTTTGTTATGATCTAGGATGGTAACTCATAATGTGTGCCATGAATAGTATTTAGATTTTTAATCATACACCTTGATACATTGATGTAATTTGGATGGGATTTATCTCATATTATTTAATTATGGGAATACAAGTAATAAATCATATGTACCAACATCCAAAAATAAGTATAACCATGTTATAGAGTTATTGAACCTATGATGACTAGTACTATGATATGACCAATAGGTGTCTAGGTTTGACTGTCATAAATATTATTTTATATAGTTTTGTCAAATAAGTATCATTGAGTATACTCTCTAATAGATGTGAATGACATCATAATTAATTTTTTACTTGATCCATTGTCGATCATGATTCCATGTGTAATCGTAGAATGTGAATTTAAACAAACATGTACATAAAGTGGACCATTGTTAGTATCATATTTTGGAGTATTATGGTAATAAAATGTGATAAATATATATTTATTTCATTATAAAGTGACAATACCTATAATACCATCTATTTTATTATAATTATAAATTGGTTGTCGATATTTAGATAGTATCATGTGAACAATGCCTTCCTTTATTATTATGATGGTATAAAAATGGATTGTGAAATATTTACATCCATTAATTAGGCATAACAATAATATATTAAATGTTTTATTGTGGCCTTTCACTTGAATTCCATTACTATCAATTATATCTTACATTTTATGTTTCAATGCAAAATATCAATTGCTAGAATGTCATAAAGATTCATGGAAGTTCCAATATTGATTAATGTCACATCCTATAGGAAATCTTTAATATGTATCCCACTTACACTATGAAGGTAAATATACCATGTTGTAATCAAGAAATAATTTAGGAAATTGGTGTATAGGATTAAGTAACCTTTTAAATTACCTCTCTAGAAGGTATAATCACTAGCATGTTAAATGGTTTTGAAATTGATTTTACATTTTTTACCTCATTTATAGCTTGAAAATTTGGAGAATAATTAACCTTAGCTTTGAATGTTGTTTTACAATACTTTTTGTATCTATGTGTATAATAAGTGTGTTAGACACATATTATATCATGTTAGCCTCTCAAATTTGTGAACCATGTGTTAAATCTTATAAAAATATTGGTATGTTTTAAACACAATTTTGTATTTTAGTGGTTAAATCAAGATATGGAGAAATTAATCTATAACTCACTATCAAATATTTGGTCAGATGTTTTTATAAGTTTAATATTGAGTCAAAGTACATACTCACTATAATTCTCATTAGTTCTTTTTTTAATTTCATCATTTTGAGAAAATGTGACCATATTTATAATGTTTATATAAAATTGAGCTAAGAACTAGTAAGGTGTAAAAACAATCCAAGGCATAGTCATTTATACTTATATGAAATATTTTGGTCATAAATATATCATCATCATAAAAAAAAAAATTATGAGGAAAATAAATATTGAATTTTATTGAAAGAATCACCTGTCTTTGTATTATTAAATTTTAAGCATTATAAAACTAGTAGGTAAAGGGTATGTGAGATCTAATGAGCTAATGGGTTGTGTAATATGTATTTATAAGTGGGCATATGGATAGGTATTTGATATCTTTAGGTAGGTTATTTAATTTATGCTTTCATATCCTTGAGATATTGTTGAATTTGTGCATCTCTAGATGTAGTGACATGTGTATGAGATAATGTATGAGTAACATCGATAATAATATAATATTTAGTATTTTAACTTTAAAAAATACCAAAAAATAACTAATTAAGAGTGAATCAAGATGGTACATTATTTTAAAGAGGACAAAAATATTTATTAGGGTTGTGTAGGAATAATTATAAAAACCTAAGGTCAAGTAACATTAGGTGGTGGTATTGGAGTATGATTAGGATCACTATGAGCACTAGCCTCACCATCCAATGTATAAGTAAAATCTTGAATAATTTAATTGGAATAAAAAATACCAATAATAAACCCATTTAGAAAAAATTATAGGTTCATGATTATTATAATGAAAGAGAAATCAAAGTGCACATAATAAAATAATATCCTCTATAAAATGCATTTAAGAACATAGAAAAGGGATTTTTATGTCTCAGGGAAAATAAACTCAAAACAAGTCTACATGAGTGGTATAAATCTTGTATAAGATAAAATGTAAAAAGGTGAAAAAATAGACATTCCCAAAATATGGCATATAAAAAGAGACACAAATATTCTTTAACTTGGTCCCAATAACTAGGGTGAATGAAGTACCCTACACAAAGTGATGTCAAAAAGAAGCATTTCCATTACATGATTATAATCTCAAATAATGCATATGACACCTATCCAAGAATATTAAAAATTGTCATAGAAAATATCCCAAATTTGGCATGAAATAAGTATGCTAACATTTCCCATGAAGAATGATACCCTCCTTCCCCCAAAATGAAAAATTTATATGTGAGAATAGAAAACTAAAAAGGGTATCTCCCGAAACAACTTATACTTACACAATGTGAGTTAAAATGATATATTTGCATTAAAAAGAGGAAAAGGGATAAAATTGACAAATTTTATATAAATAATAAAATTTTATTATAGATATAAAATCTATAGGAAAAAACCATGCAATTTTAAAAGTAATCAATAATAAATTCCTACTAGTTTAAAATATATGAGCCCATAAAGATCCATGAACGAGGTCTCTCACAATAAATATCAACAAGAAAGTTTAGTCACTCAAATTAGGAAAAATACCATACATTGTGTTATTTATGGCGCATTTTGTATGCATATACTATTGATAATGAATGGGGCATATATTAGCACATTTTACCTAAGTGTTTGGCTATTTTAATTCATGATTTTTTTTATTAGTCATTTATCTTTCCACTTTGTCACAAGATCCATAATATTGGTCCTTTAACCTTCTAGACAAGTCCATAGTAACTATAAAGAGGAAACTTATGGCCCTATCCACTTAATTTAGACTTGTCTAAGCATATTTTTTAGAACTTCTTTTGATTCACATTTTATTATAATATTATCTTTATCTATTAGATCTTATCTTGAGAAGGATTTTATGGACAAAAATTCATGGAATTAAAAATAAAGACACATATAAATACAAGTATCATCTAAGGTATTAGGCATGATTCTCCTCACTCTTAAAATATCTTAAAATATTTTCATGTTTGATGCAAGACATCATTTAACAATATGAGAAATTAATGTATTCAAATGTGTCTTATGATAATTTTGGTTTAGTTTGAGTATTATAGGTCTATTAGGGACCTTATGGTTGTATAAAATTAATTAGTGGATCATGTGTGTAGGTCTGAAATCTATTTTGGAGTTTCCCTCCAAAACTTAAAATTTGAAAATAAGTGTCAACTAGGCTAAATTGATAAGTGGGTGTTGAGTGTCATGTAAATGATTGTTTTAAGTTTGGGGAAAGAATTATGTTTATTAAGAGAGTCATAAATGTGGTTTAATGTGTAAAAAAAAATGTTAATGAAATGTAATTCATGAGGCAAGTGGTTTGTAACTACCTTCAATAAGTAACTAATAGGGAAATAAGAAATAATGCATGTAAAAAGAGGAATAATTTATGATTTAGGAGCGAGTAGGAGGTATAATATGGTATGAATATTAAGTATTAAATGGTATTTAATATTTATAGTTTATAATTCAAGACAATCAATAAAATTTTCTACATTTTGAAGATTGACTGGAGATACACCCAATGTTTCTGTATTCGGTGTTCTAAATAGAGGAGTAAGTACGCAATATATCTAAAAATGATTCTAAAGAAGCTTAGTTGAGAAAATTTATGATTGGTAAAATATTTTATTCAATTTTATTATTATTATCTATGAAATTTCAAGTTATTTGGTTATATTTTTTCATGAAATTTTATGCACATACCTTGTAAAAGACTGTGTCTTCACATACAGTCTAGCCCAAACCTATGTAAATAGACATTCATAGGTGATAAAAGGAGGAATAAACATGTTAATTAGGTGAATATTACTAATAAATACCTTTTTAAATCATATTATAAGTTTAAAACCTTAACGAAAGTTTAAACCAACAAGATATTCACTCTTAGGTTGACACCGGCCATGCAAATCCTATATTATGGTTTTGAAACCTAAAATGAAATTTTAATGTTTTCCACCATAAAAAATATCTATAACTTGGTGATTAGTTAGTTTTTTATTTTAATTAAATTATTTTAAGGTTTTTTTCTATTTATGGTACTGTGGTGTATGAAAATAGGTGATTGTGGTCAAAAGAGGAGTAAAGAAACCTAATTAGGTCTAATCAAACTCTACAAAGGTCATCTAGAAGCTGATTTGGATTAATATATTTCATGGAGAGGAGGTTAAGGATAGAGGGTGTTATAAAATATCCTTATTATCTCAATACCAAATAGTATCCATCTGTAATATTGATAATAGTGAAAAAATGGTACTAGAGAGTTAGAATAATATCAAGAAGTAAGCAATGATTGAAGGGTTGTTCTTAGAGTTCATGTGGTTTAGTGAGAATATGAGAAGATAAAAGAGAGATATAATGAGCAAGGATATTATCCCAAGAACATTTATTAACTTAATAAACTCTGAATCAATCTTTCAGCATTTGTGCTTATGAGCCTTTATCAAAGAAAGAACAAGTTGATATAAGAGAAGTGAATGTCAATAAGTGAGTGTTTATTATAATTAATATACATAATTTATAATTAGGTATGATAAAATAAGCCTATAAAAGGCATATATATTTTTCAAATAAGTATAGAGGAGGAACTGAGGATTGAAGCATTAAAAATTGATAAGAGAGAGTGGATTAAAAAGAGGAGATAGTGAAGAGTGAACGTAAGAGAGAGAGATAGTTGAAAGTATCATACTAGTATAAGTGTATAGAGAGAAGAGGAATTATGAATATATACATCATTTTTTATTAGAGCATAAATTTTTTTTGGAAGATGATAAATATATTCTTCAAGCACAACAAGGTACATGTTTGATTTTGTCTTTCATTTTATGTTTTTAATATCTTCATGAAAGCTTGTTGAAGTATAAATGAAAATTTGAGATTGTGGTAAGTATCCATGAAGATATTAAGGTTTGATAAAGATATAGAGATTTGAGTTAAGTTCAAGAGTGATCTCAAGGAGAGCTTGGATAGAGAAAGATGAGTATTAGGCAAAGGAAAAGAGAGTGAAAGAGAGACCCAGGTGTAGGCATAGAGTGAGAGATACCCAAGTGAGGTCATGAGAAGGAGAGTACGTGAAGCTTGTCAAGATAAATATGTCTAATTTAAACCAAAATATTGAGATATAGTAAATATGAAGATAAGGAAGTAAAATATAAAATAGTGCATGGTTGAGATGAGTTACCACAAAGAGAGGAAGGTGCAAGGAGACACCAAGAGGAGAGAAATGGAAGAAGAAATGAAAGAGGTAAGACAAAAGTTAAATGAGTTGATGATCATAATTGAAAAATTGAAAGGAAATGAGAACCCATAGTATGGATGGTCATGAAGAAGAAGACAATTAAGTGGCCAATAAAGCTACAAATGAATAAAAGAAAGAGGAAAGCTATGAGAGAAGAAAGAGAGTAGGAAAGTTTGATTTATAAGAAACTTAAGAGAGATATGAAAAGAATTTGGATGAGTGAGAAGAATAGTGTGCAAGAGGATGAAGGTGAAAAATAAAATGACAATGATGACATGAACTTGAGTGAAAATAAATAAATCAGTTTTAGCCATTTAGAAGGTGTAAAAAATAAAGAGAAAGAGGCAGATCAATTTGTATTCCTCATTGAAGATTTGGAAAATGAAGTACAATTTATTGACAAAGGCATGAAATCTGATTATGTGTTTGTTTATATGAATAAAGAGTAGTTAAAGATAGAAATGGTAGATTTAGAAAGAGCCTTGAATGGAGGAGTGATGAAGACTGAAGAAGTGCATGAGCTAGAGCATGAAGAAGTGGAAGATGAGCTAGAAGAAGTCAAAAAAAAAACCAATTAGATTGTTAGTTAAAAAGAGAAGAATGGATGGAATAAGTAGATAATAAAATTAAAGAGTCTCCAATTATGACATGTTTTACTTTTCTTGGCTTTGTATGTGTGGGTTTGGTCATGGAGGTGATGAAGTACATGAAGAAAAAAGATCTTAAGAGAGATCAAGAAGAGAGGGTACAGGTTGTAGGAGTTGATATCCTCATTATGGAGGTTAAATAACATAAATAGGAAGAATTTATGGTATAAATGAAGTATATTGAAGACATAGAGCCATCTAGAAGCTTGAATTTTAGTGAGATAGTAGTTAGGCAAGAAATTGCCTTTGTTTTTGTTGAAAGCATGAAGATGATAGCAATAAAATATGAGAGTATAGATATATTGGAAGTTTTTTAGGGACTCTACTACCCATATGAAAAAGTAATTTAACATAGTATGAGTGTACATTAGATACTAATTGGTACAAGAAAGTAATAGAAGATGATAAGTCAAATTATCTTTGACAATGGAAAACTAGATAATATGAACAAGGAGAGTGGAAACATAATGGGGAAGAAAACCAAGAATATCCAAGAGGCATAAATTTGAAGATAGGAAGATGAATACAACATTTTATTTGATCAAAACTCAAATCTTTTCTTGCTAAGGGAGTATGATGCAGGGTATCATTTGGTAATCTAAAAAATGAATGTATTAAAGTGTGTCTTATGATCATTTTGGTTTATTTTGAGTAATTATAGGTGTATTAGGTACCTTATGGTTGTGTTATATTAATTATTGGATCATTTTTTTATGTTTGAAAGATATTTTGAAGTTTCCCTCCAAAACATAAAATTCAAAAATTTGAATAAGTGTCAACTAGGCTAGATTGATAAGTGGGTGTTGAATGTCACGCAAATGATGGTTTAAAGTTTGGGAAAGGTATTAGGTGTCTTAAGAGAGCCATAAAGGTGGTATAATGTGAAAACATAATGTGAACTAAATACAATTACATGAGGAAAGTTGTTTTTAACTACCTTCAACAAGTAACTAATAGGGAGATAGGAAAGAATGCATGTAAAAGGAATAGTACAAGATTTAGGAGTGATTAGGAGGTAGAATATGGTAGGAGGATGATGTATTGAATGGTATAAAATATTTATACTTATAAATTCAATGAAATAAATAAAAAATTTATACATTTTGAAGACTGACTATATATACACCATGTGTTATTATATTTTGTGTTCCAAACAGAGGACTGAATATGAAATATGTGTGAGAATGGTTATAAGGAATGTTGGTTGAGAAAATTTATGATTGGTAAAATATTTTTTTCAAAGTTATTTATTTTATCTATGTAATTTAAAGTTCTTTGGTTATATGTTTTCATGAAGTTTTATGCACAAAATTTGTAGAAGACTATGTCTTCACATATAACCTAGCCTAAACCTGTATATATATAGACCTTAAAAAGTGATCAAAGGAGGAATAAACGTGTTATTATGTACCCATGACTGATACACACCTTTATCAATCATCTTATAAGTTTAAATACTTAATTAAAGTTTAAACCAACAAGATATTCACTCTCGGGTTGACACAAGCTATGTAAATGTTGCATTAGGATTTTGAAACCTAAAATGACATTGTAATGTTATAAACCATAAAATATGTATATTACTTGGTGATTAGTTAGGTTTGTATTTTATCTAAATAATTTTTAAGTTTTTTTCTTTGTATGGGACTGTGGTATACAGAAATAGGTGACTGTGTTCAAAAGAATAGTAAAGAGACATAATTAGATCTAGTCAAGATCTAGAAAGGGCATCTAGGAGTTGAGTTGGATTAAGAAATTTCATGGAAGAAAGTTAAGGATAGAGTGTTTCATAAATAACCTTAGTGTCTCAAGACCAAATAATATCTCTTTCTATAATTGATAATAGTTAAAAAAGGCCACTACAGAGTTAAAGCATGAGTAATAAGTAATCAATGATTAAAGGGTTGTGATTAGAGGTTATGTGCTTTAGTGAGAAGATTAAAGAGGGATAGAATGAATAGGGATATGATCCCAATAAAATTAATTGATTTAAGAAACTTCGAATCACATTTTGAGCATTTGTACTTATGAGCCTTTGTCAAAGAAAGAACAAGTTGACATAAGAGAAGTGAATGTTAACAAGTGAGTGTTTAATATAATTCCTCTACATCATTTGGATTTAATTATAATCAAATAATAATATATAAGGCATATAAATGTGTTAAAGAAGTATAGATGAGGAACTAATTATTGAAGCATTGGAAATTGACAAGAGAGAGTGGATTAAAAAGAGGAGATAGTGAAGAGTGAATGTAAGAGATAGATAGTTGTAGATATCAAAGTCACATAGGCATATGTAGAGTAGAGGAATGACATCTCTCTGCATTAATTTTATATTTAATAGTTTATTTAATTAATAATATAGTTTTAATCTTTGTTTATATACTTGTGTCAAGCGTAAAATAGAAGAAATAACATCTATAATTACATTCATCATTCCATAGAAACATGTAAGTAGGTGAATGACATTTGTGTTTGAACCATATTTTAAGCATTGATAATGTAGTGTAGTGTTTACTATCTAAACAAGGATTGACCAAGGTCAGATCAAACTTTTCACCTAATTCCCTCCCATTTTATTGCAAGTTAGTTTGTGTAGGAAATTATCATTAGATCATTGTATTATTTTACATGATTTTCCAAGTCTAAAGATGTGTCCTTGGATTTTATTAATGCATGCACATGTGGGGATATAATTAATTCTATGGTATTATAAATTAGGATAAGTCCACAATCAATGAACTTGGGTGTATTGTATCATTGTCTCCTATTGCATTCATGTTTGAAAATTATCATTTATCTATAATTTTTATGTCAGTTCTAGATTCATGTTTTATCCATTTATTTTTAACTAAAATCTTTCATAATTAGCTGGGACATGTATTTACTCAATAGACTCAAGCTCACTATGTTATCATCCACATACATTAGACCTATCCATATTTTGTTTGCAATTTTGTGAAGCTACATAGTTATCTCTTCTTATGTTTTTCATAATCAATTAGTTAACAATAGTCAATAGGTTTCCATGTGTGAAATAAGTATTTTATTTCTTAGTAAGTTATAAAAATATAAACTTTATATATTTATAATTTATCAAAATTAAGATAGTTAAACATATGTATATCTTTAAAATTCTAATATTTCTAGTTTTACACCTATATATACATACAAAAAATGTCTTAATATTAATTACTATTTTATCAAAAATAGGGTAAAATATATTGGTGAACCCAAACATTTGTTTTTGATCCTCTACTTTAAGATTTCATTTTTTATTTGCTTTTTTTTCTTAGACACTATGTTTTGAAATTTTTAAAACTCATATGAGTTGTCATTATGGGAATTATGGCTAGCAATTTTCACTACATGTGGTGTGAGGGGTTCTAACCCAATAATCAATCTATTAAAAGGTAATATATACATATTTTAGTTTCCACACACCTCATAGTATATTAGAAACAACTAGGATACTATTTTTATCCATAGGAAGCCTTCATCTATTTGTTCTTGTGGTGCACTAGTAAGCAATCATCCCCAAGAAGTACTCTCAATATACCCCATGAGATGGGATAGTGTGGATATGGGATTTTTAAAATCTGATATAGTTAGTTAATTTCTATTTGTATTCACTATTTATGAATGGGATTAGTGTGTCTGAGAGCCTAAAAAGTAAACACAACTTACCTAGTTGTATAGATTAATAGCTTTATTTTCATTCTATAATTAGTTTTTTATCATTGAGTGTAATAGTTTCCATATTTTAGGTTAAAAAATAAATAATTAATTCTTAATATCTATATGAATATTAAATTCCAATGGTGGTAATCCTTTAGATATACTTTATTCTAGCGATGCTATACCCTATGCTTATGATAATGAATGGACTAATGATCATACACCTATAATTTTTGATGTTGATCAAAATATGATTCTGATTGTTAAATTCAATATGAGTGCTATAATAGTGAAGAATATAGTGAAAAATAAATTGATCTACCTAATTTATAAATTTGACAATCCATTCCTCACTTCTAGTCTTTTTTTCATAAAGTAGAACAACAAAAATATATTGATAATGAATACCTTCTCTCTTACTCTTTCATCAGGGTTAGAATATGAAAAATAATTCATTATAATACCATATTTACCTTTTTATTTGTATCCAACATTAAATTTCATTAATTGGTATAAATTAAAAAAGTATAACACTTGCATATAAATGTCAAATTTTACAAATGAATGTGTTACTCTCTCTCTCTCTCTCTCTCTCTCTCTCTCTCTCTCTCTCTCTCTCTCTCTCTCTCTCTCTCTCTCTCTCTCTCTCTCTAAAAATGATAAATGACATAGATGCATATATGAAACATTATAATTTAGTCATAGATAATGATATATAGCATAGTGATGATATAAATCTGTCCTTGTAATCAATAAATAGTGATATAAATTTCTTTCCCTCTCTTCCAATAATACCAGATGAAAATGAATTGTGTATTACAAATAAAAAATGGTACCATACCATTAAATTTACAAATCAAGGATAATGAAATATTAAACAATGATTATTCAAATAGCAATTATCCACACATTTAAATAAATTTTCAAGGTATCACCCATTTTGAAGATTATTTATCCACTAATAAATCAATAGAAACTAACAAAAATAAATTCCATCTTTTTGATCCTATACAATTTCAAAATTATAAGTTAAGAAATGTTTTTCAAGTTTGTACCAATGTTGCATTAGAATGAAATCCCAAATTGTGTAATGAAAATTTTAATAATCCTCTTATACCAATATTCAAAGTGGATGATCTACTACAAATTATAAGTGAGCCTTTACAAACAACTATTATTTGTACTAGTCATATTTAATCCATGATTCATGTCATTGGAGAGATACAAAAGTAAGTTATTGATTTCAATTTAAAAACTATATCATGTTGTGAAAATATCAAATATAATTTTATGCTAGGAAAAAATGTTACACAATTTATATATTAGAATCCTTATAAAAAAAATCATAAATTAACATTATTTGATGGTTGTGAAGATCCTTTTACTCATTTATTGGAGTATATAATTTCTTTGGGAGATTGGGAAATTGATGGATGTATCACACAAATATTTTCATATAAGTCTTAAAAGAGAAGCTTCATATTGGTTTTAAAATTTACCTACTTGGTCCTTGTCTAACTTTAAAATGTTAGGAAATCATTCTCATATGATTATCATAAGCACATGGTACCTAAGGTCACCAAAGAACATCTATAAATTTTTAAACAAGGCCACAATGCACTCATTGAAGATTACATTTTTCAGTTCAAAAATAATCTACACTCTCTAAATTAGGGTAGATTATAGTGTCTATTCTTCATTAATTAGGGAATATTTAGGTTTTATAAATTAGCATTTAAGTATTTTTATGGGGTAGTGAACAATGTGGATTCACCTAAATTATATTGGTGTAAGTTAGTTTTCTAGGTCAGCTCACTTACTATTAAGAATAAATTTCATACATATAAATATAGTTTGCCACTCCATCAAAAGTCAATATGAGCTTATTCACCATTATATATAAACATATGCCTAACTATATACTCATAATGATAACTTTCAATATAAAGAAATGGATGAAGGAAGTGTATAATGATGGTGATGAATGATAACATGTTACCAAGTGACACCAAATCTATCAAATAGCAGTAATGTTAAAATCAATAGTAATGTAGCCAAATTACATTAATAATATATCTTAATAGTAATGATACATAATGGTATAAACACTAAACAATTATATGAATATTGTTTAATGATATAAATGATGTCTTTAACATCAATATATATCATTTTATAGCACTACTATTGTATTACATTGTTGCTAGCGAGTGAAAACATTATTTTCATTTGGTAGAATTACTATGAAACAACATTGATACCAATTGATAGCATTACTATCAAATTACAACATTTTTATCATTTAGAAATATTATTTTTAATCAACAACATTGCTATCATTAGATAACATTGATGTTATATGACTACATAGATATCATTTGGTAGCATTGTTATCATTCACCATAATCTATGTCATTCGATGATGAAAGGTGTGATCCATATAAAAAATATATAGTTTATCTATAGGTTTTATATGCATTCACACACATGTCTAGCTTTTACTCCTTGTTATGATTAATCTATCTATTCACCTTCTCACCTTTTTAAAACTTTTTCTAGACTTTCAAAACACAATATTATATATTCAGAAAAGAAACTCAAGTTAATTTATATATGGGCCACTAAAATTTACCCTGGTCTAACTTATCAACCCTTAGAATTGGAAAAGCATTTTATCTTTAGTAAAGGTCTTTATATCCACTCAAATAAAATTAAATGCTTACACTTTTCACCTCTTTTTATAACTTATACATGGATTTATTTAAATATACATTTGAGATAAATTATGTAACAATAACTGTTACTCAATAAAAATCATTTACAAATAATCAATAGGTTATCAACAAATAGACAAATATAAATTCAACATCTAGAATAAGGCCTTGAATTCAATTCATTCATAATATATATGAATAACCCAAAATGGTTCCTATCAAGTTAAATTAGGTCAAAATACTGAATAAAAGAAAGGAAATTTAAAAAAAACATCCCCTAAAGAGAATAAACCTACTTTCAATAGCAATCCTTTACTAAAATTTGATATATTAAAGTATCAACCACATGATATTTTATATAAATTGATGGATTAAATGTTAATCAATCTTATTCCTAATTATCATCATCCTCCTCATAATCTTGGATATATAAAGGAAAATGTGTTTTCCACTTATCATGAAATCAATGGGAATTGGGACAATGATTGTTATTCAGTAAGATAAAATATCACACAAATATTTGATAAATGGATTATCACATTTAAGAGAAATATAATCAACATAAGATATATGTAGATCCATGACAATATCACATCACCAAATTGGATGCCAAATGAAGAATTTCAAAATGCATATTAGAGATAATATAAAATAATATCTAATGAGTAGTCTCAAATAAAAGTACCGCAAGTAATAAATATAATTCTATACATCTTTACAAAGCTTCATATATTATATCACAAGATAACTATGAATAATAATAAGTGTAGTACATAATTCCTACTTCTATCAAGATGGTCCACTCACTCGATAGATTGAAACTAATTTTAATAAATTCATGTATTGTAAATTTAATTAAACCATTTCAATTATTAACACAATAATAAATCCATTTCCAAAAAATAAAAATTCCACATGAATTATTCTAACAAATTCCAAATATTAAAAATATACTCTCTCAAATTACAAACCATATCTAATGAGCATATACAACATTAAATAGTACACATAAGTTCAATATAGCATCAATTAAACCACACACACACACACACACACACACACACACACACACACACATAATAATGTTTTATAAAATTATAATATGATCAAATCATCAATCTAAAATGGGCTCATCACCATGTCCATCTCTATCTCCCTCAACTATTACATCACCACCCTATAATAATAATAGACTATGTGAAGATGACTATACATTATCAACCACTCATGATTTTGAATGTGATTAGATGATTTTATATCAATTATCATATACAAATACTTATGCCTATAGTTATACATGTTCATGTTGTAACTACACATACTCATTGAAAATGTTTTGGCCTAGACCAATTAGTTGAGGTGGAGATGGAATCTATTATATCATTATCTCTACTCTCAACTAATCACATTCAATGATAAAGTAATCCTGCTTTGATGCCGCATCTTCATGCATCATAGCTACCACAACATAGGTTGTCATCACTATCACTAAATGATCAAATAAGTGAGAATGATCTCCCTTAATGTCTATAACTCACTCTAGTATCCCACCAAAAAATCCTCACCAAGTACATGTTGAGTGATGTCCTAGAGGGATGTGTCTATGATGACCTACCAAGAATCATCACCCTTATAAAAAATCAAACATGTTGAATAAATATCAACACTATCCAAAATCATTAAAAAATCTAAAAAGAGAAATTATATATATATATATATATATATATATGTTTTTTCATAGGTGGAGCTTGGGAATCAACATTTACTACACCCAAATATTCTCCCTTATGTTGTAGGAGCATCCACTACTACCAAAAATAAAATAGGAACATATGGGCCAATCATCATTATGTGTCAAAACTAACATCATAAGTATCAAATTTATGAATAATAGGATCCACATCTTCTATGGGGATAATGGCTATATTTTCAATAATAGGAAAACCCATTACATCATCTCGCTATGGATACCTAATAGATCAAGTCCATGTATGTGTTTTAAGAAGCATATTTTATAGGAATTTTACATTCCTAATCATATGCTCATAATTAAAATTTTCATACATGTATGGCTATTGGTCATACAACCAATAATTGATCTGAATGTGACTCAACTCAACTCTTTCATCTAGACATCTAATAAACCCCCTAAAGGGTAACCATATAATGTTTCAAGTATTTAATCAATCTAATATATGGAAATGCTCCATCATGTTATGCCTCATAACCCTATATGTTCCCACCCATATATTTACATACATATGGGGATGAACCCATCAACCATGATACATATCAACAAGCTCGATAAAACAAATGTGCTAACAATCCTAGTAATGATGAAGTTTCATTCAGCCCATCACTCAACCAAAACCCTCTGAGGTATATATATGTATATCCCTATATAAATATATCAACATATTTTGAGCCTAAGTATATTTTGTCCCATGATCCTCAATGTCATCGATGAACCTATGCATCTAGTAATAAATAGCCACCCTACCACTATTAACTACAATAAATGATGCAAATAAATTGTGAATAAATTTATTCAAGTGATCCACATTCACTAATACAATATTAGATTTTAAAATGATAGTATTATTGGAGGTATAATTCACCCCCTTCATGTCTTATCATATATAAATGTGGCTAATAAATATGGGTTATCCCACCAACACCTTGTGATATCACTTAGTAGTCAGATAATGATAGTCACATAATATTCCATAAATATTTAACATTAATATCCAATGTAAGGATCCAAAAGGTACATGTAACTTAATCCCATCACTCAAATAAGGCCATCATCATATGTGTATCATATGGCATTGGAGATAACTACTCAAACATGCCCCAACTTAGTCACATCCAACATCACTCATTCATCATCAAAGGATACCAAAGCTCCTACCATATCCATCATGTGCTCATGGAAAAACTCTCACTTGTATATCACCTTACAACCACATGTGCATAAAAATAACATTAGTGATGTTGTATACCTTTTAAAAAAAAATTATTTAAAGTAAAAATATTATAATATTCTAAACATAGGACCACAACTCTCAAGGTAAGTCTGGCCTCACCCATATAGGTCTATAGATGAGTTCATAGAGATATATATGGGTGGAAGGATAAGTCTAAAATATATTAGACTACACTAGAGTAGAGAGCATAAGACTGGGATTTCCAAAATCAACTTAAACAAAATAAAACTACCTAATTTTTTAAAATTTAAAAAAGTGAAATTTTGACTTTTGGGACTTACCAAGAAAGTGCATCCTCTACCTATAAGTTAGACACCACCTAATCAAACTGAGTCATTATTGTTTTTTCCCTCTATGGCATGATGTCTTTCTCAGGGCTTAAAACTCATATAATCTCAATATACAAATTAAATATAGTTTATTTTTTAGCCATTTTATTAATATGAGTTAACCTTTTTCTTTTTCAAAAATTTAGAACTTTTTTATTTAACTCGTCAAACTTGTATATGTGATATCTCGAGCACAACATATCAAAATCACTCCCTATGATTTTTCATTATAACACATGCAATTTTTCCTTTTGTACTATAAGATATTTAGAATGTATAACAAACTTCTAAAAAAAATACAAGATTTTGTGCATACATGCATCTTTTTAAGCTTTCAACAAAATACTTTTAAATATAATCATTCATCATACTATAACCAAAAAATTCAATAAAAATAATAAATTAAATTTATATCTAAGTAAAATATATTTTAAAATCATGCACTCTCTTATTTTGATATGATGGACTTCATTTGTTCATGCCTTGCACAAAAATGGGGGAATCCATCAAATATATTACATAATATATCTCAACACACTATCTAGATTTTAGAATGGTTTAAAAAATTCACACACTAAAAGTTATGATAAACCTAAGAATATGGATAATAATATTGGAGGGGGGGTGGGGGGTGGGGGACACATGGCATACATGTGCACCTAAAAATTATATCAAAAGCATAATACATATGTGAAAATAATGTGAACTTAGATGCTATATCCAAGTACAAATTATTCAATGGTTTAAAATAATTCAAAAATAAAGAACATGATATATATTTTTCACATTCATATATATATATATATATATATATATATATATATATATATATATATATATATATGTACACACACACACACACACACACACACACACACACACACACTTACACTTCACAAAACTCAGAACACAATCATGCACACTTGAATTCATATGTAAGGATGTGTGTAAAATAATTACAAAATTAAAGGTTATAGGATAAAAATACTTTTTAAAATTGATCATATAGACACACAAAATTATATATCATTGTAAAATATTATGAGTGTGAATAATACTCATGGATGCTCATGATTATTCAGAGTATAAGAAATGTAAATATTCAAAAATAAAAAATTTCAAAGTTTGAAAGTGTAAATTCAAAAATATACAAGTTCAAATGCAAAACATTCTTCCCAAAACAAAATTCTATGATAAATGTGGTAATTATGGGGAAATGGATACACTTCATTCCTTTTTTATCATGTAAAGTTAGAATATATTTTTTATCTGTAATAGTGTAATTCAAATATGTGTGGATGATGTACATTCAAGTCTAGTGACACTCAAATGTCTTGGCATCAGTTATAGAAAACCTATCATGGTTACAACTTTTTAGGTTTAGTGTATTGGGTATTATTACTCTTTATTGAGATTTGAAATAATTAATCTTACTAGCCCATGGGATTGATTAGTTTTATCTAAAATTTTAAACTTGATCACTCTCAACTTTTCAAAAATACTTTAATATAAACAACTACATTCTCCAAGTGCTCAACAAGGGTGTGTGTCTTATCCAATATCTTATTAGATCAACATGGTAATGGGTATAGTGACACTCAATGAAATATTATCCTGCAATTTATCACTCAAATGACTGCTCTTCTCCCTAGATAGGAAATAAATAGGACCAAAATTATCCTCATCTCCACCAGGTATAACACGAACATTCTAGGCAAGTATAATAATTGTAACATGCATATAAGTGTACTCTCTCATTTATATTTCCTTTTTTAAAATTAAAAAAGTCATACTATCTTAGATTTTTACATATGGACATTGACTATTACATGTGATATTATATTTCAATCACAACCTATATGACAAAATAATTATGATTTTGAGGCAAAAATATAAAGTGTCTCATATGTACTCAAGTTCTAATTATTTATTTTACTCTATAAATTTAATTACTAGAATAAAGCAGGAGAACATATAAGATAGCCTAATTTGGTACAATTCCATACTTTAAGTCATTTATGGAACCTTTTATACACAAATTATTCATAGTAAATGAGGCATCTATTAGTACATTTTACTTGAGTATTTATCTATCCCAATTTGTGAGTTTACTTATTAGTAATTTATTTTTTGACTTTATCATGGGGATACATATTCTTGGTGATTTTTCATTATATAAAAGTCTATAGTAACTAGATAGGTCCATCCTTCATCCATGTTATCTTAGTACATACTTATCCATACATAATTATGGAACTTATTTTACGTAACATTGCATTCTATTTTTATATTTGTCCATTGTGTCTTACTTGGGTCTGATTTTTCATGCCAATAGGTCAAAAAATAAAAATAAAAATATCTATAAATGTAAGTATCCTCTAATACATTAGTCATGATTCTCCCCACTCCCAAAATTTATTCAAATATATTTGTGTTCTAGCTATACGTCTATTGAATCAATATTCAAAGTTGAATCTTCATTTACATACTTATGGAAAGGGTAATGTAGGAAAAATAACACATATATTTTTATTAATCCTTCCACACACACATGAAATTGGGAGAACTAAATTTGAGTTTTAATCCTCTTCATAATATTGGGAATGTAGTGTATCACTTGGTTTTTCAATAATATTTACCAAGATTGGTCCAACTCAAATACTTTCACCTGATCCCATTACATTTCATTCCATTTTATTTTATGTAAAGGAAACTAGGATTTGATAATTTTAGGTATTTTTCATGGTTTTTAAAGTTTGATGATGTGTCCAAAACTTTGATTCATAGATGAATAGGTGGTTAAATAATCAATTATGTGATATAGTCAACGGACAAATTTGTGGTTAATGGACTCAGGTGTACTTCGGTGTTATCTTCCTACTATGCTCATGTATGTAAATATCATCTATCTCTACCTCTAATGTGTTAGTTATAGATTCAAGTTTTCTCTATTTTTCTTAAGCACATCCTATTATAATCAATTAGGATAATTCTATGATCAATAGACTTGAGTGCACTATGCCATTGTCTATTTAAAGTAGTCATGTCTAGATTGTGTTTCTTATTATGTGCCCAATATTAAATGTACAAAAAAAAATCTTCTTATATTTCTCATAGTTAATTAATCAACAAAAAATATTAATAATCATAATAGTTAATCATTGTTATATCTTGAGCATCTTAATATTTATAGTTTTACACCTATATATAAATAAAAACAATTCAGAATACAATTAGTGTTTTATTAGAAATAGGGTAAAACCAAAAGTGAATTTATAAAAAATATTAATGTAAAACATAAACAAGGGGTTCACTCCAAAAAATTATTGAAATCAATATTTCTAAAAATGAAGACTTTTAGGCATCCTGAATAAAATATATGGTATCTAGAGTGTAAATAAGTCTAACAGAAAGCTAGAATCAACCCTTAGCTTCTAAGTGTCTAAGCCTTATGGTCATATGGGTAACTAATCACTATATATAGTAGGATAAGAGCCAAAATTATATGGTCACATGGTGAACTATGGGATGGACACACAAGACTACAATATTGTAGACCTAAGGAGGTCTTGAAAAACCTTGTCATATTTAAAAAATTCCACAAGAAAATTATTCATCTATTTTTAACAAACTTGAAATTTATAGATATCTCATGAATCAAAGAATACCAAAAATAAAATTTTAGGATTTTCAACATACAATATTTTTTATAAAAAAATATAGGGAAGCTATAGGGAACACCCCTTTTCCTTCTCTTTATAAGAGTCTTCAATTTCATAGAATTTTCATAATAAATATCCATAAAAAAATTGATTTTTAAAAAAATGAATAAATTTTATAAATTTTATTAAAAAATTAAGCCATTATCCATATAATTTGTAATATTTTATAAAAAAATAAAAAAACCTCTTAAAAATTCTTAAAATTTTAATTTTAATCCAAATGGAAGAAACCCAATTAGATATTTACAAATCCCAAATATTAGGTGATTAAAAATAGACCACAAGGTTGGAGAAACATGTAGGAATTATGAAAAGTTTTTTAAATACACAAAAGAGTATTTACAATAACCTTATGAATATTTAACCTAAAATAGACATGTCTAAACAATCCTAACTTTCATAACTAGCTTAGAAAGTCTTAGATTATAGATTGGAATTAGGCACCACCCAAGATCAAATGGAAACGGATGGGTATCTCACATGAAAAAATATGAAATGGGAAAGGTAGAGAACTAAATTAGATAAACTAAATATCTTATAATACTCACATGATAACTAATAACATATAATATGATTAATCTATTCCTATAATGTACTTAAAGGAGGAGGAGGAGGATGTGTGTGTGTGTGTGTAGATTGATACAGAACAAGGTTTTGTTTCACTATTAGCTAGATAATATGCAATTGTGATTGGCATATAAAGAGGTGGAAAACTATTGGATAACTTATGCAAATTAGTAAACTACATTTTTAAAATATAAATCAATAACAATACTAAGTTTCTACTCTAAATTCAAACATCACCTCCGATTGACAATGAAAAAGAATAAACAATAGTTTTACCTTTAGCTACCAATGAAGTTCCTCCTTTGTTGATGCATATTTTATTACTTTGATTGCCATTAATCAATGTATTTCTCTCAATAAATTTTTTAGCATGCACTTAGAATGAATGATGGATTACCAAAGAAAACTCAAACTTTATAAAGGCCAAGAAGATAACTCTTTATGGAATGTAGTTGTGCAAGGGCGGGGGGAGGGTGGGGGGGCGTAAGGGTTGGGGGTGGGGTTTTCATAGGGGATGTTAGTGGAATTAGATGGGATCAATGTCTAATTGATCAATTTGATGATGTAATTAATATTTTTTATGCGATGGGCTTAGTGCAAACTAGTTAGGGATGTGTTGTCGATTGAATTAGGGTGGATTACTAATTAATTAGATGATAGTGAACTAGTGTCAAAATTATGTTATTAGAATTAGGTTGTCAAAATTAGGGTATCGTAATTAGGATAACATTTAAATTTTGGTAGGCCACGTGGGATATTCCCCTTTATTTAGACATTTTTTACTTGTATTGTGATTGTAGCTTATATATTTTGTTGGTGCATATATGATTCATGTAAGCATTTTTGCCAAAACTATCATAGGTTATTTTTATTCATGTAAATATAGTTAGAAACCTTTTCTTACAAAAATAATTTATAGATTTCTTAGAAATTACAACTTACTATATTTAGTAAATATGGCATAAAATTTATGAGGTGTCTTATTTTTCAAATAAATTTATAAGTTTTTTGAATCTTCTTATTTTCTATTAAAAAAACACCCTCATATTTCCAACACACCTCATAGATTCACTATAATTTTTGACTCTTTGTTGTCCATAATTTTAGGTTTATCTGAACTTGTCCACCTTGTTTGGTGCATATCTAATTCATAATAGTTATTTTAAAAAGTATCAAAGGTTTTTATTTCATACAAAGATATAATCATAAACCTATTTTTTGTTTGAAAAAATATTTTATGGATTTTCCATAATATTAGGAAATTTTACTTTAGTCAAATAAACTATATATCCTTTTTTTAAATTAATTTCTAAGTTTTGTTCATCTTTCTAATTTTATTCAAAAACCTCTCTCATATTTTTATAATACATCATAGATTCACTGTAATTTATAATATTTATTTATATACTTTAGGGATTTTTATTGATACTAATTCTCTTAGAGTGTAGGATATTACATGATGAGGACCAAACTTGAAACTATTAATCTATGTTTTGTATCCATGTTTTTTAGATACTTCAATTTAAAACACTTGATCATTAAATTTTAAAGGAAATCACTTTATTTGTTTACATTTGTTTTTTTATGGGAATAAGTTTTTTTATGCTCTTCTCTTGTGTATAAATTCTATATTGAGAATAAAAAATAACTTAGTTATTTTTTTCTCTCGATTCAAATACATATGCTCTTTCCTAATGTTAAAAAATAATATTTTAAATTAGAAATGGTGTAAAATTTATTATTTTATCTTAGGGGTTTAATGAATTGTATTTAATCACCAGACATTGACCAAAACATGTGTTTTGACAAACTCTAAAATTTCCTTCATGTGAACATACTCACGGCCTAAGCTTGATAAATAATCAAGTGATGTAAGGATAATTTGAATACCAACATATAGAAATTATATGAAACTTTTAACTTAGAGAATTTGGCCTCACATACCATAAGCTATACTGAATACTTCCTTGGATAAAAAAAATTCAACACTAGATTAAAAACCATTTAGCCAAAATTACGTAGTAGTGTTAGTAATCCATGCCCAATTCTTGTGCATCATATTTATCTCATTTTCCTTTCTACAAAACAATTATACCTATACACATTATTATGAAATATTATAAATTGAGATTGATATCAACCTTAGTTTTAGTTTTGCAATTGTTCATAGACTTTCATGCCCTGATTGTACCATCTCATAGTCTATGATCTCCCATTGTGTACCATGAGTTCATGTCCCATACAACTCACTATCACTTGCTCATTAACTTGTGCATATATAGTCATTTTCACTCCATCACACCTATGTGTTAGTTTTTATTGATTTTTTGGTTTGTTAAGAAGCACTTTATAACCTAAATTCCATCAGCTGAACTATTAATCACCACCAACTTGGAATCTTAGTTGTTACCTACTAAAGAAGATGAAATAACGTGTAACTATCTACTTTGTAACCAACAATAGTTATAACTACTCTTGTATTCCTATTGTATAAATATATAACATATTATTGATCAATAGTTGATGCTACACATAGTCATAACACATATAATATGCTCCACATATCTATTCTATCATACGCACTATAAGCACATTATACCATTCCTTATTCTTTTCTCATTAAATAAAAGTTGTATTCTTAAAATTATAATACTTACAATTCATTTAATGCCTATTATTTCTTCTTTATAAATAATCTGCATGCATCCACTCTACATAACCATAGTTATCCATAACACATGATTGTCCTTGTGTGCTTGGTCACAGGCTCTATAACATAGATCATTGGTATTATAGACCAAGTTAAACATATCTATGTCTATAAACACAATATCAAAATGAGATAAATAAGGTATATTAGCTGTTTCTATTTCATATTACATAGAAGAATGTCATAGCAAGAGTAAGATAGATGACACCTAAAAATAACTAAAGGCAGTCTTAAATGTTCAAAGGCTAATTGCTAATACATTGGAAGCATATCACACTAAAATGTTTTTTCCATTTTTGTGTGTTTATGATGCATCTTAATGTGACACCTTTCAATCCTTCTTAACAATGGTTTTAGTAGTAAACCCCCTTCAAGGTACAAGTTAATCTAGACATTCCTTTATTTGAAGGAAAATCAATGCCAAAGCATTGGATGTCTAGGTTCAACAACTTGAGGTGTACTTATCATTAAATCACTTCAATAATTCCTAGAATATCACCTTCATATTATTGAATATGTCCATATCGATGGTTCATTTTTGGTATACCTTTAGTGAATAACATGCACAAGATTATGTTCTAAATTAGTCATGGAATACCTTTATCAATTTGCTAAAGGAATAATACTACAATATCCATCTCTTTAAGGATGAATATATCAAGTTTCAAAAATTTCACTAGTGCAAGGATAAGTTAGTAGAGTACTACACTAATACATTCCATGACTACATTATATTCCTATGAGATAACCATAATAAATAACATAAGGTGATAAAGTATATTAGTATACTCTCACCTTTTATCTATGTGAATATGGAAATTTTAACTTCTAACACTCTGGGGTAAGCCTACCAAAATGCTACCAAGATCAAATCCAAGGTAATGATGAATCAATGTTTAACATCTTCATCTAAATCTATAGATAAGGGTCGACCATCTTAAAATTCCTCAACATAGCCTTCTATGTAGAAGCATATAATATTTTTCAAAGGAGAGAATTCTAAGAATATTGTATAAAATTTAAAGGCTCCTACACCTTATGCTTCAAAAAAATGCATGAATTATTCTAATGATAATGGTTGATATAGCCATCACTCTCACACCCATGAGGGCTTTCGATGCCATGTACATATATCCATGATTTCACAATCTACATCAAGTACCATACCTAGGGATAAGACTATGTCAGTGGCCAAAATTACACTAAATCAATTTAGTTCTTATAAAATGTAAATGCCCAAGTCCTTAGCCCAAATTCTTTCTTTTAAAGTGTTCCTTCAAAGGTCAAGTTTCTTGATTAATCGACTAAGGTTAATATGGTCTTTACTTAGTGTGTTTTAAGCCTTGTGGTCTTCAAGATTTTTGTCGAGACATTTTTCTTGATGGAAATACATCTTTGGGATATTTATTCACACAAAAATTTTGAAGATTTATTTTTTTTAGGTAAATTATCTATGACAAAAATTTTGTCAAAGTCTATTTGTTTCGAGTAAACCATATTGCCCTTTTTATTTTGATCATTTTTCCCTTGAAAAATATTTGAAGCATTATTTTGATGTTGTATAGTCCCTAAAGGGTCATTTATTTCAAACATTTTTCCATTACAAAATATCCAAAGGGTCATTTTGCCTTTGTAAAATCCCTAAAGGGTCATTTCTTCTAGGCATTTTACCCTTGCAAAATTTCCAAAAGGCACTTTCACAAGATCTAAAAGACACTTTCAATAAGTCCAAAGGGCACTTTCAAAATATATAAAGGGAAATTTTGTAGGGCAAGCCTTTGAAAAAACCTTAAATGGTCATTTATTTTTGACATTTTTTCTTGCAAAATCTCTAAAGGGTACATCCAAAAATCTCAAATGGTACTTTTGACAAAGTTGCTATGGAACAAAAGTGCTAAAAATATAAAAGGGGTTAGATATAACATCCCAAAATAAAAGTTCAAATGTAAAATTTTTTTGAAGGGAACTTGCCCTTCGAGTATTTTTCTTGCATAAAAAGCCTAAAACAAAGTCCTTTCTTTGGCAAAGTGTAATCTCAATTTACTTCAAAAAAAATGTCAAAGATTCAATTATTATGGGAAAAGTGCAAAGGTCAATTTCTTTGGGGAAATTATTTCATAAAAAATGTTAGAAATAATTCTCTTGAAAAATAGATGGCTTGGGAGAAGTACCAGAGATAAAAACCCACAACAATTGTTGTGCGATAATTATGTTGAAGATAGAGAAGCTAAAGGCAAAAGGCTTGAGAAAATTCATTTAAAGACCAAAGGGCTAATGAAATCAAGAATAATGAAGACAAAAATCCTAACGAGTAAAGTCTAGAACAAAAATCCTAGAGCAAGAATGTCAACAAGAAAATATTTGAATGAATTTGCTTGAATTACATAAGTGTGACGGTCTTACAAAAAAAAATTCATAGGCATAAAAATGTAAAATTTAAGACATATAAACTATCAATTAGGATTCAAATATTCCAAGACAATTTCATAAGCATCAAATTTTGGCCCCATGAAGTATCCATTTATTTTTAAATGGAGGCATATCTATAGCTTATATTTTCTCGAGCGAGGATTATCCAATAGTGAGCGAGGATTCAAAGTAGTCAAAGACCTTTCAAGAGAATGTGAAATCGACAAGTGTTAATATCTTGGGAAGGTAGTGACAAATCCAATGACAAGTGTAATAGGTTAAAAGGTCAAGAAGCCTAAGGTGTTACCACATAACTCAATAGTGCTCAGGTAGTTGGGACTATTTGTAGAAAATCCCATGAGGATGCCAAGTGGCACATACTTGGGGCCAAAGTATCGGTTATATCCAATAAAGATCCACTCCTTGAATCATGATCTAATAGAGCATATTTTCTCTCCAAAACTAGATATGATGGTTTGGAGTGAAAAATAGAAAAGGAAAATATGACCTAAGTTTTGTGTTCTTCATCTGCTTCTCTTATTTGAGCTCCTTCATAGGAAAGATATTGTAAGAATACAATATAAAAGTGGCCCACTCCAAGGAATATCTTCAAGTAGCCATGAATCAAGAATATTATCATTCCATCATCATAAGTTAATGGGATTTCCTTGGCATGTAGAGGAGGAAGACATATCCAGAAGATTATAGATTTACCATCAATTAATAGAAAAACATCTCTAGGTAGTTACACGAGGACAAAGTCTGTTTGGATCCTCAAACAAATATCCTCCTTATGGATCATGTGAAAGTAATCTCCCACCATGAAACTAGAATATATGGTCCAAATCATTGTCATTCCTTTTAGATTCAGTTTTAACAGTCATTTTCCTTGTAGATTCATGAAGATTTTTGCCATGACAAAGGAATATTTCCTAGTTAGGAGCATCTTGGTGGGACTTTGGCACCTACAAATTTGAAATAGGTAAAAAATATATAAATAGAAGGCTTGTATTCTATTAAAGAGGTTGGTTGGCCATTATTTTGGTCATTTTATTGGTCCATTCTTCCTCAATATAGGCTCTTCCACATACTGGGATCACTATTATGTGCATTTTATCTCTCTTTCTAAGGTGGTTGTAGTTGTACAACCATTAACAATATCTGAGAGCATCTATATATGTCTCCCATATCTAACATGGAATAAATACACCATGATTATCCCCATGGTATCATTTTGAAATACTAATGTGTGTAATATTTTCTTTCAAAGTTAATGAGATGTTTGTGGTTATCTATTATTTTTTGTTGACAAAGTGCAATAATATGTTTTACAAATGTTATTGATTGGACATCTTGTTCTTTACTCATTAATAGTTGTCATCTTGAGCTTAAATTTAGATTATAAATCCCTTTCGACATTATGTTTGGGAATATGTTTTTGAATAACATGTTAGGGCACCCTAGGTCTATGGATTCAATGGGAAAAAGAAGGTGAGATTCTAGTTTTAGAGTGTGTTTTAGTCTCTCATGGATCATTTGGGTATTTTCATTTCATTATCACCAATAAGTGCAAATCATTCCTAGTAGTTCTATTATCTTGTATTTAAGTTTTATATGTCTTTAAAATAAGTGATATCATGAATGTTGAAAGAATCCCTACTTATTTAAAACTACTAGCACACCATCCCTTTTATATAATTATCTAGCTATTCTACCCTATCCTACCCTACAAATAATATTCCCAACCACATATTAAAAGTGTTATTTAGCTATAGATGCATAAATATTATATACTTGAAATGTGTCTACATTTTGTGTTTGGAAGCTTAGCATTATAGTCTTCTCTTGAGCCCCTATTGTTGAAATTTTTTTTTGAACAAAGGTTTTAATCACTTTGATGAATGTATCTAGTAGCTTGTATCTAACTTAGAACATTCTCTCATTTTATGTAACAACCCTTCCTAGGTTGAGTGAAAAATATTGGTTATGTTCTAGTCAAATTCACATCACATTATGTTGATAATCCCCATGAAGTTTGAATTATAGAATATTTCCATGTGAGCAAGCTACCCCATAAGTCCTCTCACCTTAGTTCAAGTATGGCCAAAAGTAGTAGGAAGCTGACCATACCCTATGTAGGTGCCTCTTAGTCATTTTTTGCATCTAGTCCATTCGAGACGCTAAACCTTCACTTGGATACAATGACATACTAGTGATTTTTTCATCTTTGTTTACCATTTTCTTTAAGTGTGAAAGGCTACGCATAAGAGGTGTATAGTTGGAAACCAACACTCTTTTGGAGCTATTTCTAGGGATACTCCTTGTCATCCATGTTTCCAGGGACTCTTGCAGAGAGCTAGAGCTATAAGTAACTTATGTTGTGAAGTTCTCTTCAAATGTTTGCTTTGTATCTTAGTTATCAACATCATAACACTCCACTGGGGACATGTTAGGATTTGAGATATTTGATAATTTGGCATCTGCTAAGTTTGTTGCAAATAGATAAAAATTTGTCATGTTTTGAGGAGGTTTCCTCTTTCTAAACATAAATCTAAAAATTTCATTATCTTTTGTTTTCATACATCATCACTAACTTTAGAAAGATATGGTTTCAATATGTATCACTTCAAGTTTGTAAATGGTTATATTCTATAAGTTTGCTTCTAGTGGTGACTTTAAGATAACATCTAGTTTATAAGAAATATCAGTGCCCATCTTAAATATATTTATATTTGAGAGTTATATTGCTTGAAAATCTGAAATTATTGAGGTTATCCTTCAAAGGTGACTTATCTAAGAAAATAATCTTACCCCTAAGTGTTCATCAAAGGAGACAAGTTTGGAGGCCTATTAAAGAACTAAGTGCAACTACTAGAGATTGTGTGGGTTGGCAAATTTTTTATAATCCTAAGCTTTTATTTGTTGAAATTCTTATTTCTAAAGATTATCATAATTATTTTGATCATAATTTTTTTAGAGATTCAGAACCTTACAACCCCATTTACTATCTAGCTCCTTCTCAACTAGCTAAATCCCCTCCCAATTTTGATCCACCAAGTTCACCTCATTCATCCCCTCATATCCCTTAACCATTTATTATTGAACCTAAAATTAAATAAATCACGAGGAAAAGGGATCAAAATGAGAATGAGCATCCTATATTTAAAATTCCTATATTTAGACCTATAAATTTTGATGGCATGGAAGGTTATCCTAATGAAGTCCTAAATAAAGTAAGGAAATGCCTTTCAAGATTCTAAGTGAACTACTGACCAAATTTGACCCTAATTTAATTTGGATCAACCCTTAATATTTTGAACTTTTAGAGAAAGTTTCATATGTCCTATGGGGTCATCTATTGTCCTACATGTCTCACTTACCCTTTCCCTAATCCTTATTGAAACCCATCCACCTTATACTGGCTTAGTCAACTAGAGATAACATTAGTAAAACTTAGTAAAACTACCAAATTATATTGAAAATTTCCAAAAATGGTCTTTGAATTATTACAATATGTCTTCAAGTCACAAATTGGCCATTTTCTAGGTTTCATGTGGTAAAAAGGTCATTTGACCACCTTCCTAGCTAATTAATTTACTTGTATAGATGGTGGAAGTTAAAAAAATATGTCAAGGTGGATATAAATGTGGATAAGGTTAAATTATGTTAGAATTAGTTAGGTGATAGTTAGAAGTCTGTTATGATCAAGAAATGGTAATTTTTCCTAAAAATAGGAAAATTTGGGCACTTGTATAGATTTATCAAGTCTACCATTAGTTAAAATCATGGTTGAGTGATTATTCACCTCCCCATAAGTCATTTCCATGCTTTTATTATAATGATAATGTAATAAAGTTCATCTGTAACTTGTTTTCCTCTATTTTCACTTGGCAAGTAAAGAAAGGCCATATTCAATCACTTGGCATGGGTTGTATAGGTGGAGTTGGTAAGAGTGATTCTAGGGGTAAATAGTAATATAAATGAAATTAAATTTCATATCAAGAAGTTTAAATTTTGTGCCTCCTCCTTTATGAACAATCAATTTGACTCCACACAATGTTTTATGAACTTGTATTCAAGAGGGGTATAATTTTTCATTTGTTTTTTGTTTTCATTAATCCATGGAGATGTGTGGGTTTTTTGGAGTGTTTTTAGGTTGTAATAGGCCTCCTCCATGATGTTTAAAATACCCAACACCTCCTCTCTCAATGAATTTGAAGGAGAATTCCAAATTGTGCTTGTTTTTCAAGATTGTAGTCATGAATGGGTAGCCTATGTTTTACAATGTGGGAAATGATACATGAAGTGTTTTAATATGATTGGAATCATGTTTCAAAGTTTTTTTTTTTAATTACCTTGTGAAAGATCAAATCAACATACTCTTCAAGGCAAATTGTTTAATTTCTTTGTTCATTGACTTGTCTATAGAGTGTCATCATAGTCAGCTAATGATTGAGTTCAAGAGGCTTATACAGAGGAAAACAGAGTGAAAAACATGGTGTAATTAATGCTTGAGGTCATATCATACCCAAAGGTTCATATATTTCATGTCATGAGGGCTAATATTTCATGAAAGTTAAATCTTTCACTTCAAAAGACGATCAAACCATTTTAGGCTCTCTATCCCCAAATGGACCAAACAAAGATCCTAGAGCTTTTTTGGGATAATGTATGTAATGAAAAAAGGAATTTTCAATTATCTTAGTTGTTTATAATAATATACCTATACACCCATAATCACTATGTAAATTTTAAGGAGCAAAGGAGGAGTGGAGATGGGAGTTTCCAAGCTCTAAAAACGGCTAAAAAGCATTGAATTTTGCCAATGAAGTCTACAGGGCATTGATTAGAAAATGGTTTTGTTTTTTGACTTGAAAATACTAAGCTATGACATCAATATTGATTAATCCAAAATAGTTCAAATAAAATTCATGATCCAATAAGTTAAAAAAAATATGAAGTTTGATGTTTTGATCACTAATGTAGCCTTTTCTATCTGCACACAGTCCTGCGAAGGATCATATACAATAGGATTGGGTGAGATCTTATATTTATTGGGAATATAGTAATAAATTTAGAGTTTTATATTTAATTTAGTAATTTAATGACACTATACCTAAAGTTAAATGATTATTATATTAACCACAAGACCTAGGTGATCTCAAATTAACCTATAGGTAGCCTAACACACAGTCATGTGAGGCATGTTGGCAGTGAGTTGGAAGGTTAGACTTTAGACCTTGTTTGGATATTTAAAGGAAATATAGTTATGTTTTGACTCAAATAATATCATGGGGAGATATAAAACCTTTAAACAAGCCTAAAACCTCATCATAAGCATCTACAATAATGGTAGAACATGACTGTGAGAGTCAACAAGGTTATCTTTGTTGAAGGCCTAAAACATGGAATTAATGCTAGTTTGAAGGATTACATAGTGAAACCAAGGAAAAGGATGGTATTATGACATAGGATAAAAGGAAAGGAGGTCTAAAATCATAAACCAAGTCTCAAATGACCCCACATGACAACCTACAGGCCTGTACAGACTAAGACAAATAATGAGCTAAAAACAGGTCTTTCTCATTACAAATGAGATAGGGGTTGATGAAGTATGGCTCTAAAAATATGAAGGGTAATATAAAAGACCCAAAAAATTATTTAAAACACTTTATAATCTTGGTTTTGTGGTGAAAACTATCCAAACATAGTTAAGTTGACATTGTCTTAGTTAAAGCATGAAATCTAGTCTAGCAAGGATGGAATATGTGGATGCTTTAGTAAAGAACCACATTGGGAAATGATTGAAAAAAGGTTTATAAATTCAAAAAAATAACTTAATAGACATAAATTTAATATAAAAGGGCAAAATGATAATTTTAAAATGCAAAACATAAGCTTATACTCTGCCTACCTTTATAAGGTTGCCTTGTTCAAAGTCTGCCTAGGAATATGTGAAGTTTGGTGATCAAATATTGGAATTAAAATTATAAAACTGGTATAGAGTACCATAAAAATTCAAATAATATCCTAAAACTATTACATTATCAATAAATATAGGGTAATTTCCCCCTATTTTGTCTTAGATAGGGGGCACTTTTCCCTTTGCATAAACCTTGTTTTCTTGTTGAAAGAGGTATAAGCATGGACCAGAGGTCAAACAAATATAAAAATTTGTTTTTTATAGTTGTAAAAAACCTAGAAAAACATGAAAAATAAACCTATAAGGTATAATATTAATTAGGGTACCCTACATAAGAAGGTTTAAAATCATTAGGGTAAGGAAAGTAATAGGCATGATTACAAATGAGGGATGATTTCAAGTTCTAGCCTTAGGAAAGCATCAAAATGACTTGGGTAATCTTAAAAGAGGTAAATATGAAGTATTAAAACAATCACATTAAGAATTAAATCCCAAAATTGGTCAATTAGATCCAAATCTCACTTAGGGGTTCCTAAATCACTCATTCCTAGCCCAAGAAACAACTTCAAGAGCTCAGTACTATATAGATAAGTTACATGGATAGCTAAGAAAGTGATAATAGTTAGAGGGGTTTATTAGCTTAAATTTTGTGCCATGAGTTCAAATCTCCAATATGCATCCTTTATGAATAATCCCTTCAGGAATAATTCACTCCAAATTGAACTTGATGAGAGAGAAAGGATAAAAAATCACTCAAATGGATGTTTCAAGATTGAAACTCATTAGGATGACCTTGATAACTTTCCTAAGATTCATCTCCTGCCACTAGTCCATACCTATAAGTATAGGGTTGCATGGAATATGCCAAGAAGGAACATTTAATACTATAATAGGGTTTTATACAAGTGACCAAGAACTCAAACTCAATATGAAGGATGATAAAGAGCTAAATAAATTGAATCATATGTTAATTTTCTAGTTCACATGTGTGAGATCTCAAAATGAACATTTTTGGTCTTCTAGGCTAAAGAGGCCTAATTAGGCCTAATTAAGAGGACTAATGGATCAAAAAAACACTTTCCTTGGGTGTTGAACCATGAAACTTATCACAAATCATAATGGATAAAAATTGTACTAAAAAAGGATATCACTCAGTCTTGGAGGTCTATAAATTATCCTACACAAGGAGACTTGTGTGAAAATAAGGCTATAAGAAGAAAAAGCCTAGTCAAGGCTGTATAGGTAAAATGAGGTCTTGGTGAGATATTGATGGTTATATATGGATTTTTTTCAATCAATTATAATAAAAATAGGACTTATATGAATAAATATTTCATAACTTGAGCTAAATCAAAATTTTAGTTATTTTATCCATATTGGGTCTAGTGAGACAAAGAGGCCTTATGACACCTAAGAGAGAAATTGATGATTCCAGGTGATTTAACTATTTGAGATGATTCAATATGGTTTCCAAGCATCCTTAGGATGAAAATATAACTATCTAAGAGATCTCATGATCAAACTCCTACATTTTGCCACTTGTCAAGAAAGAGTTTTAAGACTTAAAGATGGTTGTGAAGAGTTTTAATGCCACATCAAAGAAGGTGCTCAGTTTGGGATGGAAACATGTCCAAATCAGCTATTTGATCTATTATCAACCTAATTTACATGAAAAACTTGTGCCTAACCTATTTTTAAGTGCTCTTAAAATCCCATCATGAAAATAGTTTTGGAAGAGAGAATGTTTGAGAAGATTGCTAAGCCACACTTGGAGAAGAGGCCAATTTGGGATAAAATGATGTGAAAATAAGTCTAATGACTATTATTACACCTCATACACATGAATTTTAACTAATTTCCACTTTGGAAACTTGTCCTTGTGCCTCTTCAACTTCTCTTCTCTCTCTCTTCTTCTAAATTCTATAAATGTGAGCCATCTTGGCTATTGTAAAAGAGACCACAAGTAGTATGGTCAGGCCCTACTGGTATGACATTGAATTTTATCTTTAAACATTGAATACAATTCTAATTCTAAGTTAATAACATTTTTTCTAATTATGTGAGTGATGTATAGTAGATCTAAGTGATGGCGTCATCCTTACTTCTCTTTATCCTTCATGTTTAAGCAAGAGTTCTGATTTTAACACGTCATGTGAAGTGTATGAATGTAATAGGATCCTCTTCAAGTATCCAATTGTTTCTATGGTGTGAAATATTCCCCTAGATTAGTTATCTCATTGGTTATCCCATGTATGCTTACCTTCACATTGAAACACTATGTTAGGATCCTTCAATGCCTAGAATTAATCTTGGAAAGCTTTGTTGCTTAGTAAGAGTGTGGTAATCTATGGAATATGTCTCAGTGTATCACCTCTTTAGTGTAGTTTCCTTTTCATGCAAAATCCTAACCCTTTTGCCATAAAATAAGCTTTAGACTAGGTGATAAGCAATTAAAGATGAATATAGGGAGCTAGCCCTCATAATCTAGAGATTCATCTCTCTTAAAAATTCCCATAAACTTGAAATATGATTCCACATTGCATCAAATTATAGGAATCTCATATAGTATCCTAGTGTGCACAATTTGATGAAAATAGTTCTGGCATGCCCAATGGGACAACCAGTCCTAATTGCTTCCATGTCAAGGTGAATGTTGGTCTTGACAAACCCAAGGTTGTAGAACTATTTCTAATCTAGAATTTAGTGACTCCAAAAGGTGAGAATCTCTAGTTTTAGATCATGTTTTCCACATTATATTTCATGGTCAGGAAAAAGAAGAAGAGATGTATAGGCAACATGCTTTCCTAGACTTCAACACCCAAAATCTAATCATTCTTCCTACATATAATCCTATCCCTCCCAATGCCATCAAAAGTCTCCCTAACTTTAATGGAGAAGGTCTTATTACCCCATTTGAACACATTAGGGACATATCAAACTTTTACAACTTCCACAATATCAATCAAGTCAACATATCTATTAGGCTTCTTGCCATGTCTCTAAAGGGTAAAGCACATGATTGGTATAGGACATTGGGAGGTGGTTGCATTACTAATTGGGATGGATTTGGAGAGTTGTTGGTAAATAGGTTTGAGAATAAGAGTGATCAAATTTCACTAATCCATTAATTGAATGTGATAATGAGATATCCTAGTGAATCTATGGGATATTTCAATGAAAGTTTTCAAAGAACATGGCATAGGTTTCCACCTATCATGATACCCCCTCTAAGATTTATGCTCCCCATTTATCTCAAGGCCATTGGCACTGATGTGGCAATAACGTTGCAATCAATTTGAGGATTTACTCTACCTAATGCATATGAAATAGCTATTAAAGCTGAGAATAGTTTGATACTAGCTGAGAAATTATACCCAAGAGTTTTTATGACTTTGTTATTTCATAGTTCATTTGAAACCCCAAGTTAAGATACAGTTCCCAATGCCAATGTCAAGTCTATAATCACTCCCAAGAAGGTGGATAATGTTATAGACAAAGATGAAATGATTTGGTCATTACAAGATTAGCTTAAATAAGTTCAATTACAAGCAAGTACTCCACCCAATCCCCCATATAATCACCAATCTCATCAAGTTGTCAATAGGAAGCCTAATAACTATAATCCTAATTCCATTCCATCCACAAAGACTATTGCTCTAGTCCATACCAATTTAGTTCAAGAAGAGGAACATTTGGATCATTAGGGATAATCTCAAGGTCAATTTGTGTATGATGGTGGAGGAGGTTGTCAAGCCTTAGTAACATAAGAAAGAGTTATTCATTGCCTCACATCAAAAGAACAAAATATCATGCAAAGGGATACTCATGGACAAGGTAACAACCAAGGTACTATTCTTTTGAACTTTCAAAGGGATGAAAACTATGTGAAAAAGGTTTACAAAGAATGTAAAGGATTGTCATTAAGTACATCCTCTCTATTGCCTTCACATCAACTAACTGTTCTTAAGATTCTAAAAGAGTTGGGGGAGGATACTATCATAGATGAGTTCCTTGAACACACCGAAGAAGGAGATAATGATATGGATTATCCAAAAAAAGTTTTGGGAGAATAAGACACTTAAATGGTAATATAAAAATAAGACCTTGAGTGGATTGATAAATTGCCATGCTTCATGGAAGATGATGATGATCAACCTACCACACAAGGTAAAGAAGAGGTGCCCACTTTCCAACATGATGCTAAAAAATAAGTTGGTAAGAGTGTTGATTAACTTCAAGCCCTTTATATTGACCATGAAGGGTTGACATTCTGGGATGACCTTGAAAATTTTTGCTTGAGCTTGGATGATACATCTCCACTTCATGAAGAGTTTGAGAAGAGTTTTGAAGGAAATGTTACAACTAAACTTCTAAACTTATTGAAGATCATAAAGCAACTCCACAAGAATAACAATGTAAGAATGATTCATCTCAAGAAGATCAAATGCATACGATGGATGGAGAATACAAGGTGCTAAGAGAGGTAGTAAGTATTGAAAAACCTCTCCCATTTATTCAGTTGCTAAAAACACCAAAGTTTGATGGAGAACTTCCTTTTCAAAATGAATACAAACTTGATGATAAAAAGCCTCTTGAGGTTGAGGTTGAATTTGAAGATCAAAATGAGTCTATAATCAATGGAAAACCACTTGAACCAAGGACTATGGTTACCATTCAAACCAATCAATAGGATTATGTTTCAATTAAACACATATTATTAGTAATGAAACCAGATGAAGTTAATGCAAGCACCATGGGAAGTAAGTAAGGTGTTAAATAAAAAAGGACAAGACCTAAGTGGAATCTTTCACATTATTTTATTCCATTTTAAGGAGATGGTATGAAATTATTTCTTTTTGATCCAAGAGGATCAATTCTTACTATTTAGTTTGTACACTTTAGAGTGTGTTTGTTTTAGTATTTCCTAAGTGTTTTAGAGCAAAAGTGTATTTACTTTCCTTTGTTTAGTGTGTGTTTTATGTGTATGTATCAACCATATTGTTTCTCTTGAGCCAAAGGTCTCTTCAAGTCAATTTGAGTGCTCATATGCATGACTCCATGCCCAATGGAAGGATTAGGCAACTAGTTTTAGGCATAACAGGTATGTCACCCCTAGGAATCACCAAGAATGTTGACCAAATTTGACCCCAGTAAAATTTCAGTTAACCCATACTATTTTGAGATTTTATATAAAGTTTCATATGTCTTATGGGGTTATCTATTGTCCTACATGTCTCACTTACCCTTTCCCTAGTCCTTGTTGAAACCCATCCTCTTTATATTGGCTCAATCAACCAAATTCAACATTAGTAGAACTTAGTAAAAGTGCCAAATTGTATTTAAAATGTCCTAAAATGGTCTTTTAATTTTTTCAATGTGTCTTCAAGTCACAAATTGGCCATTTTCTAGGTTTGATGTGGTTAAAAGGTCATTTGGCCACTTTTCTAGCTAATTAATTGACTTGTATAGATGGTAGGAGTTAAAAAATATGTAATCAAGGTTGATATAAATGTGGATAAGGTCAATTAATGTTATAATTAGTTAGGTGATAGTTATAAGTTTATTATGATCAAGAAATGGTAGTTTTCCTCAAAAATAGGAGTTTTTGGCCACCTATATGGATTTCTCAAGTCCACCATTAGTTGAAAACGTGGTTGAGTGATTAATCACCTCATAAAATGTCATTTACACATTTATATTTCAAGGATAATGTAATAAAATTCATATTTAACTTGTTTTCCTCTATTTTCACTTGGCAAGCAAAGAAAGGCCAGATTCAATCACTTGGCATGGGTCGTATAGGTGGAATTAGGAAGAGTGATTATGCAAAGTGAATATTAATATAAATTAACTTCAATTTCATAAAAATAATTTGTGATTTGGCGCCTCCCCCTTTATGAACAATTAGTTTGACTCCAAATAGCTTTTTATCAACTTGCATTCAATAGGGGTATAAGTTTTCATCTATTTATTTTTTAGGAATCCATGGAGCTGTGTCAATTTGGTGGAGTGATTTTAGATTATAATAGGCCCTGTAAATGATGTTTCCAATACCCAACACTTCCTCTCTCAATGCCCTTGAAGGAGAATTCCAAATTATGCTTGTTTTTCAAGATTGCAGTCATGAAAGGGTAACCTAAGTTTTTCAATGTGGGAAAGGCTCCATGAAGTGCTTCAATGTGATTATACACATGTTTTAAAATTTATTTTGTTTAATTATCTTGTGAAAGATAAAATTAACATACTCTTTAAGGCAAATGGTTCAATTTCTTTGTTCACTGCCTTTTCTATAGACTGTGCTCATAGTCATCTTATGCTTAAGTTTACGAGGCTTATATGGAGGAGCAAAGAGTGAAAAAAATGGTGGAATTCATGTTTTATGTCCTATCATACCAAAAGGTTCATATATTTCATTTCATTCAGGCCAATATGCCATGCAAGTTAAAGCTTTCACTTCAAAAGATGATCAAACCATTTTAGGCTCTCAGTCCCCAAATGGACCAAATAGAGATCCTAAAGATTTTTTGGGATAATGTATGAAATGACAAAAGAAATTTTAAATTATCTTAGTTATTTGGCCTAATATACATATCCAACCATAATAAATATGTCAATTTTAAGGAGCAAAGGAGGAGAGGAGATGGGAGTTTCCAAGCTCTAAAAATGGCCAAAAAGCACTGAATTTTGCCAATGGAGTCTACAGGACATTGATTGGAAAATGGTTATGCATTTCAACTTGATAATTTTAAGATACACCACCAAGATTAATCAATAAAAACTATTTAAAATAGAATTTTTGAGCTAAGAGGTTAAATAAGATATGAAGTTTGATTTTTTTTATCACTAATGTACCTTTCCTTGTCTGTACACAGGCATGGGAAGGGTCATCTACAATAGGATTGGGTAAGATCTTGTCTCAATTAGGAATATAGTAATAAATTTGGAGTTTTAAAATGAATTTATTAATTTAAGTAAACTATAACTAAATTTAAAATATGATTACATTAACCACATGACCTAGGTGATCTCAAATTAACCTACAAGCAGCCTAACACACAGTCATGTGAGGCATGTTGACATTGAGTTTGAAGGTTAGAATTTAGACCTTATTTTGATCTTAAAAGGGGATATAGGTGTTTTGTGACTCAAGGAACCTAATGGGAAGATATAAAACCTCCAAAAAATACTAAAACATCATCATAAGCATTTACAATAGGGGTAGAACATGACTGTCAGAGTCAACACGGTTATCTTTTTTAAAGGCCTAAAACATGGAATTAATGATAGTTTGAAGGCTTCCATAGTAAAAAAAAGGAAAATTTGGGTATTAATACCTATGATAAATTTAAAATATGTCCATAAACATAAACCAAGTCTCAAAAGACCCCACATGATAACCTATAGGCATGTACCGACTAAGATAGATAGTGAGCTAAAAACAAGGCTTTTTCATGCCAAATGAGACAGGGATTGATGAAGTATGAATTGTAAAATATTAAGGGTAATATAAAATACCCCAAACATGATTTAAAACACTTTATAATCCTATTTTTGTGTTGAACAATCTCCAAACATAGTGAAAGTGACTCTGTCTCAGTCAAAGCATGAAATCCATTCTAGCAAGGATGGGATATGTGGATGCTTTAGTAAAGAACCACAATGGGATATTATTGAAACAAGGTTTATATATTAAAAAAAGTCACTTCATAGACATATTTGGAAGAGATAAAGGCAAAATTTGCCTTTTCAAAGGCTAAACATAAGCTTATACTCTACCTACCTTCATCGGGCTGCCTTGTTCAAAGTTTGCCTAGGAATATGTGAAGTTTGGTGATCAAATCTTGGAAATAAAAGATAAAAATTGGTAAAAAGTACCCTAAAAAGTCCAAGAAGATCATCTGATTATTATATTTTCAATACATATAGGGGAAGTTCCCCCTATTTTAGCTCAGATAGGGGGCACTTTTCCCTTTGCATAAATCATGTTTTTTTGTTGGAAGAGGTATAGACATAGACTATATGTCAAAAAAAAGATTTAAATATGGTTTATATAGTTATAACACAACTAGAGAAACATGATAAATCATCCTATAAGGTTTCAGATTAATTATGGTACCCTACATAAGAAGGTTTGTAGTCATCAAGGTAAGGAAAGGAATAGACATGATTCCAAATGAGGGATCATTTTGAGTTATTACCTTAGGAAAGAATAAAAACGAATTGGGTCATCTTCATATAGGTATGTATGAATTATTAAAACCATCACCCAACAAAAGAAAGCCCAAAATTTGTCAGTTGGATCCAAATCTCACTTAGGGGTGCCTAAATCATTCATTCCTAGCCTAATAAGCAACTTCAAGAGCTTAGTACTATATGGTTAGGTTTTATGGAAGCCTAAGAAATTGAGAATATATATATGGGGTCCTTATATTAAATTTTGTGCCATTATTTCAAATCTCCAACATGCATCCTTTATGAACAATACCTTAAGGGATAATGCACTCCAAACCCTCCAAGAAGCTTGAATTGAACTTGATGAGAGAGAGAGGCAAACAAAAGAACTAAAATGGATGTTTAAATATTTAAAATTATCAACATTACCTTAATAAATTTCATAAGATTCATATCCTACCATTGGTCCACACTTACAAGTACAATGTTGTATGAAATAGGCCAAGAAGCAGCATTTAATGATGGAACAGGGGTCCGTACAAGTGACCAAGAACTCAAAATCAACATGAGGGATGATAAATAGGTAAAAAAATTAAATCATAGGTTAATTTTCTAGTTCACATTTGTGAGATCTCAAAATGAACATTTTTGGTCTTCTAGGCTAAAGAGGTTGAATTAGGCCTAATTAAGAGGACTAATGGATCAAAAAACACACTTTCCTTA
The DNA here is from genome assembly GCA_037957365.1 of Torreya grandis. Lineage (NCBI taxonomy): Eukaryota > Viridiplantae > Streptophyta > Pinopsida > Cupressales > Taxaceae > Torreya > Torreya grandis. Next base: position 41,107 of record JARHVA010010947.1, on the reverse strand, counting down.
GGTGTTGAACCATGAAAATTAAAATAAAGCATAATTTATAAAATAATGTACTCAAAAATTATATCACTCAGTCTTGGAAGTTTGTAAATTCTCCTACACAAGGAGACTTGTGTGAAAATAGGGCTACAAGAAGACAAGACCTAGTGAAGGGTCTATAGGTAAAATGGGATCTTTGTGAGATATTGATGATTCTATATGGATTTATTTCAGTAAAATATGATTAAATATTCCTTTAATTAATAAATATTTAATAACTTGAGCTAAATCCAAATTTTAGCTATTTTAGCCAAATAGCACCTAGTGAGACAAAGAGGCCTTATGACACCTAAGAGAGGAATTGATGATTTCAAGTGATGTAACTATTTGATATTTTTCAAGATGGTTATAAGTGTCCTTTGGATGAAAATTTAACTATAAAATATATCTCATAATCAAAATCTTTCCTATTGCCACTTATCAAGAAGGAGTTTCAAGACTTAAAGATGTTTGTGAAGAGTTTTGATGCCACATCAAGGAAAATGCTTAGTTTGGGATGGAAAAATGTAAAAATTAGTTATTTTATATATAATATACCTAATTTCCATGAAACACTTGTCCATAACCTACTTTGAAGTTCTCTTAAAATCCCATCATGAAGTTAGTTTCACAAGAGAGAATGATTGAGAAGATTGTTATGCCACACTTGGAAAAGAGGCTAATTTGGGATAAAATGGTGTGAAAATAAGTTTCATGACTCTTCCTACACCTTATTCACATTAATTTTAACTAATTTCCACTTTTTACACTTGTTCTTTTGCCTCTTCAACTTCTATTCTCTCTCTCTTCTTCTAATTTCTATAAATGTGAGCCATCTTGGCTATTGTAAAAGAGACCACAACTAGTATGGCAAAGCCCTCCTGGTATGACATTGAATTTTATCTTTAAAAATTAAATAAAATTATGATTATAATTTAATAATTTTTTTTGTATGTATGTGAGTGATGTATAGTGGAGGTAGGTGATGGTGTCATCCTTACTACTCTTTATCCTTTATGTTTAGGAGTTCTGATTTTAACAGGTCATGTGAAATGTATGAATGTAGTAGGTTCCTATTCAAATATGTAATTGTATCTATCATGTGAAATATACCCCTAGATCATTTATCTATTTGGTTATCCTATGTATGCCTACCTTCACATTGAAACACTATGTTAGGATCCTTCAATGCCTAGAATTAATCTTGGAAAGCTTTGTTGCTTAGTAAGAGTGTGATAATCTATGGAATATGTCTTGGTGTATCACCTCTTTAGTGTAGTTTCATTTTCATCAAAAATCCTAACCCTTTTCCCATTAACAATAATTATACTAGATGATAAGCTATTAAAGATGAATCTAGGGAGTTATCCCTCATAATCTAGAGATTCATGTCTCTTACAAGTTCCCACAAACTTGAGAGATGAATCCATGTTGCATCAAATTGTAGGAATCTCATAGAGTATCCTAGGGTGAAAAATTTGATGACAATATGAATGATTCAATTAGTGGTGATCAGCATTTAATTTATTTTTATAATATCATTGAATACTATGAGGTTGAACATGAGGATGTGTGCATTAAATTATTTGTGCACATGTTCGAGGTAGACACTCATGAGTGGTTCAATTCTCTTCCCTAAAGATGCATTGATTCATTACAAGAAATGAACAATTTTTTTATAATTTAGTATGGTGATAGGATTTATTTGATGTTTTTTTAGTTAAATTTGAAAATATCATAAAGAAACCTAACGAGTGTGTGTAGGACTTCAACATAAGGTTCAATAACACTATGATGCAGTTGCTTGAAAACATCAAGCCTAATGTGATAGCATGGTTGATAAAGTACTATGATTATTTTGATAAGAATGTTGTATATTAATTAAGGGATAAGGCTCCCACAAACCTATGGTTGGAAATCAATGTGGCCATCTAAATTGAAAGCAACATGAAGGTTCTGGGTATGCCTTTGAACAAGTAGGCTGATGCAAAGTTTGTTGATCTAGAAAAGACACAGTCTAAACCAACCAAGTTTGAAGAAAATGTTAAGACTTTAGCCCCCACTATCAAATATATGTCCTACAATCTGGCTAGAGATGAGAAGGGGATACCTCATAGGCTTTCACATGATGTTAGAATTCAAAATAGAGGGGCTATAAAAGAAGTACCTAAATCATTACGTACCAAGGTAAATGTTGTGAATTATGATTTAAACATTTATTAGTGTGATAAATTCTTCCTTCCACATCCCCCATTTGATAAAGTTAAACCTAATTATGAAGATGTAGATGATCCTAAGTTTGCATCTAATGGTGATGATGAGATTATGATGTTCAATTATCAAGAATACCCATGTAAGTTTTTTGCCTCTCTGTAAATGATGAATGCTACTATTATAGAATAGTTTTGGAGTGTATTAAATAAGATGTGTGTCCCAACATATTAATTTGGTTTTGATTATATTATAAAAAAATTAAATGAGTTACCCAATCTCTAATAGAAGTGTTGGATATGGATGTAGAATTGAGTGACTCTATTGGGAATGTGGACATTGTTGAGAAACCAATTATTTTTGATATGAGGTTTGAAAATGAGGGTGTTATTTGGGGAATGAAATTTTATGAAATTGGGGTTGCATTTTATGCCCCTAAGGATGAATTCTTTCAATTTTCTTTCAAGCAATACTTTAAGTGCACAAATTAAATTATTTATCTTGATGCACTCTTGTTTGGTACTAATTTGATTTTAGTTGAGAAACAATCTTATTTATAGTTACTAAAAATGTACCAAGATCTTTTAATGTGGTCTTATCTAGATTTGAGACCATGTAAATAGGATTTATTTTATCTTATCATCCTTTGGGTATGTATAGAGATTGTTTTACTTCATCTTGGCCACCAAACTACTAGAAATGTTTAGGAGATTAAAGGATGGAAAAATTATAGAGCTACCTATTAATGGTGAATATCTAAAACATTTCCTTGATTGAACCTACAATTGTGTATATATTGTATAGTTTTTTTTCTTTCTATTGTTTGTTACTTTGTCGCCCCTCTATTTTAGGCCTTGCTTGTAAAGTTTCCCCTTGTGCTTTGTTGTGTGTTAATTTTTAGATCCTCCTGATCTATTTTTTTAAGTATGCCATATTTTTTTGACCCTTCATTGATGTTTTCTAAAAAAAATTATCTTTACTCCATATCCCATTGGATTATCACTTGGTCTTACATTTTTGGGTTCTTTGCACACCCATAGGGGGTATACATCCCCAAGTAAGAGCCAGTGTTTATTCCAAAAAGTACATTAAAATAATTGGGCCCTTGTCAAATGTAAATGCCCAATTCCTTATCCCAAATTCCTACTTTCAAAGTGTTATTTCAAATGTCAAGTTTTTTATTAATCATCAAAGTGTTAATCTAGTCTTTACTTAGTGTGTTTTAAGCCTTAGGATCTTTAGGTTTTTTGTCAAGAAAATTTTGTCAAAATAAATATGTCTTCAATATTTTTGTTCACGCAAAATTTTTTAAGACTTATTTCCATCAAGTAAATTGTCTATGATAGAAAACCTGACAAAGTCTATTTGTTTTGAGTAAAACATATTACCCTATTTATTTCACTCATTTTAACCTTGCAAAATATCTGAAGGGTCGTTTTGCCTTTCTAGAATCCTTAAAGGGTAATTTATTTTGGGAATTTTACCCTTTAAAAATATCCAAAGTGTCATTTTTGCCTTTGCAAAATCCCTAAATGGTCATTTCTTTTGGGCATTTTCCCTTGCAAAATTTTTAAAGGGAACTTTTGGAATATCCAAAGAACACTTTCAATAAGTCTAAAGGACACTTTCAAAAGATCTAAATGGTAATTACAAAAGGCCAAAGAGAAATTCCATAGGGCAAGACTTTATAAAATCTCTAAAGGGTCATTTATTTCATGCATTTTTCCCTTACAAAATCTTCAAAGGGTACTTTCAAAAATCCCAAAGGGTACTTTTAACATAATTACTGTAGAGCAAAATTTCTGAAATCAAAATGTCTAAGATATAAAATCTTGAAAGAAAAGTTTAAATTCCTTTGATAAAAATGTAAAATCCTTTTTTGTTTCAAATATTTTTTCCATAGAAAAACTTTGAAGGGGACTTTCCCTTTGGGCATTTTATCTACAGAAAAATCTTGACAAAAAGTCCTTTCTTTAGAAAAAGTGTAAGCTAAACTTATTTAGATAAAATGTCAAAGACTCAATTCTTGAAGGAAAAGTGCAAAGGCTAATTTATTTGGGGAAATTATTTTGGATGAAATGTTTGAAACAATTCTCTTGACAAATAGAGGGTTTGAGAGTAGAAGTGCCAAAGACAAAATCCAACAACAATTATTTTGGGATAATTGGGTTGAAGATAGAGCAGTTGAAGATAAAAGACCCAAGAAAATTCTTTTAAATACCAAAGGACCAATGAAAGCAGGAATGTTGGAGATAAAAAGCTTGATGAGTAAAGTCTAGAATAAAAGGCCTAGAGTAAGAATGCCTACAAGTAAATATCCAAAGGAATTCACCCAAATTACATAAGTGTGATGGTATTATGGACATTTTTTGACAAGCACACAAACATCAACTTTATGCTATAGAAACTAGCCATTAGGATTAAAATGTTCTAGGATGATTCTGCAAGCATCAAATTTAGGCCTTGTAAAGTAGCCATTTATTGAGAAATGGATGTATATCTATAGCTTGTGTTTTCTCAGGTGAGGATGATCCAACATTGATTGAGTATTTGAAGAAGTCACATATCCTTACTATATAACATGAGATCAAAAAGTGTTAAGATCTTAAGAAGGTAGCAACAAATACAATGTCAAGGTGAATAGGTCAAAAGGTCAAGAAGCTTAAGGTACTACCATGTAGCTCAATAGCACTAAAACAATTGGGATTATTTACAAAAATCCCTAGAAATCCTATGAGTTTTATAAGTGGTCCATCCTTAAGGCCAAAGTACAGGTTGTATCCAAAAATTCTCCACCCATTGGATCATGATTCAACAGAGTGGGCTTACTCACCTAAACAAAATCTGACAGGTTGGAGCCAAAAAAAAGAAAAAGAAAATATAACCTAAGTTTGGTATTCTTCATCTACTTCACTTTTTAGAGATATTTCATGGGAAATATATTTTAGAATCACAAGATCAAAGTGGGATACCCTAAGAAAGATCTTCAAGCATCCATGAATCAATAATATTCTTAAGCCATCATCATAGAGTAATGGGCTTTCCTTGGTGTGCAAAAGAGGAAAGTATCTATCCAAAATATTCCTTAGTTTCCATCAATTAATAGAAAATCATTTATAGGTAGTTACATATGAGGATAAAGTTTATTTGGTTCTTGAAACAAATATTCTCCTTCTAGCTCACATGAAAGACATCACCTGCCATGAAACTAGAAGATATGCTACAAATCATCATCATTCCTTGTAGAGGTAGTTCTAATAGTCATTTTCCTTATAGTTACATGAAAATTTTAGGCATGATAAAGGAATATTTCTTAGCTAAGATCATCTTGGTGAGACTTTGGAACTTACAGATCTGAAATGGGTAAAAAATATATAAATAGAAGGATTGTCTTCTATTTGAGAGGTTGGTTGGCCATCATGTTGGTCATTTTGTTGGTCCATTCTTCCTTAATATAAGCTCTTCCACATTTTGGGATCACTTCTATATGCATTTTGTATCTCTTTCTAAGGTGGTTGCAATTATACATCCATTAGCAAGCTCTAAGAGCATCTCTATTTGTCTCCTCTATCCAACATGGAGCAAATCCACCATGTTTTTCCCCATTGTAGCATTTAAGTTTTTTGCATCTTTATAGTAAGTGATGTCATTAATATTTAAGTAATCCATGTTTATTGAAAACCACTAGAAAACCATCCCCTTTATATAATTATCTCACTATTATACCCTTTACTACCCCACAAATAATATGCCCAACCATATATTATAAGTGTTATTTTCCTATAGATGCATAAATATTGTATACTTGGCATGTGTTTGCATTTTATGTTTTGATGCTTAGAATTGTAGTCTTCCCTTACACCCCTATTATTTAAAATTTATTTTAAATGAAGGTTGTAATTGCTTTGATTTCTATCTTTAGTAGCTTATATCTGACTTAGAATATTTGCTCATTTTATGTGACAACCCTTATTGGGTGGAGTGAGCAAGTTTGGTTGTGTTCTGGTCAAATTCACATCATGTTGTGATAATAATCCCCATGAAGGTTGAATTTCATAATATGTCCATATGATTAAGCTACCCCATAGGTCCTCTCACTTTGGTTTAGTCATAGCCAAAAGTAGCATGAATCTAACCATACCCTTTGTATGTTGCTCTCAATCATTTTCTACATCTAGTCCATTTGAGATGCTAAAACCTCCCTAGATACAATGACATACTAGTGGGTTTTTCATCTTTGTTTACCATTTTCTTCTAGTGTCCAAGGTTGAGCATAAGAGGTGTACAAATGTAAACCAACATACTGGTCTAGATGTGATTTATCTAAGCACCAACACCATGGTGATTAACACATTTGAGGAGTATGAACATCTTTTCCACATAAATTTAGAGGTTAAGGGTTAGCCTCTTCATATCTTCATCAATAGTGGTAGCTAGAATAACATCAATGTGTAATGCCTAACATAACACCTTGTCATTGAAACTATTGTGCATCATAATCTATATTCATTTGGGTGGATTCAAAAAGGGAAGGAGATATAGGTTTGGTGATGATGCACCTTCCATTATAAATTCAATCCAATTCATGATAATGTCACTTATGACATCACACCTTTTGAGGTAAGTGACATCTTATTGGGAAGGTCATACTTGTATGATTATGAATATACATATCAAGATAATACATAATGTTGGATTGTTTGCACATAGGATCACTCCCAACCTCTTTGAGTTGGCACCCTTTGCCAATGTTAGATTGGTCTTTAACAAGTAATGTCACAAAATTGTATCACACACCTAGATGTTTGTGCTTATCATGTTTCTCCATGTTACAACTATATATAATACAAAGAAATATCTGGAAACATGCACCATCTAATTAACATCATAGTATTAACATCTTGACAAGTTAATAAATCAATGTGATTAAGTCTTCCCCATACCTAAAGGCCTTCCAAATCATTATTTAGTAAATCACCACATTAATTTAGTTCCTATATTTGATATTCTAAACATCTTACTGTATAATAGATTAGTTTGTGATAATAATGAAGTTATATGTTAAATTTAATATCTCTTCATTTAAGGATATATTATGACTAGATATTCTCTTTTTGAGTGTTTAATATTCCTCAAAACTAATAAGAATGGGTCCTAGATCTCTTCATATCATAGAATGCACTAAATGAAATAATAATTAAGAATCAATACCCACTTCCATGCATTGATAACCTTGTGTACCATATCCAAGGCACCTAATACTTTACCAAGATCAAAATGAAGTCAGGTTACCATCAAGTACCAGTACATCATGATGATGTCTAGATGATAGCCTTCAAAACACATGAAGGATTATATGAATACTTTTTCATAACTTTTATATTATTCAATGTATCAACCCTATTCATGCACCTAATAGATGATCTACTCAGGTGTTTTCTCAACTCCTTCATCAACATCTATATGGATGACATTATCATCATCAACAATACTCTAGAGGAGCAAATGTAACATGTCACACACATCTTAGACACATTACATCAACAAAAAATTTAATCAAACATGGCAAAGTGTACATTTGGCATTACATAAATACAATATTTGGGTTATGTTATTGAGCATGAATGGATTCGTGTAGACACAAGGAAGATCAAGGTGATCTATTATTGGCTTACTCCACATAATCTTATATAATTTAGGAGTTTTATTGGACTTGAAAAATTCTATTATAGGTTCATCTTTGGTTTTTTGCACATCTCTTGGCTACTCAACCATATAAAACATGAAAAATCCAAGTTCATTTAGACTCATATGTAATAATATGATTTTGAGGTACTCAAATAATGCCTCTATATAATGATTATTATTGAAATTACACATATTCCATAATCCTTTGAAATTCACACCAATGAATTTGACTATGCATTCAGTGTATTACTCATGAGAAATTTGCATCCATTGGTCTATCACTTAGATAGATTTAGCAACACAATGCATAGGTAATCCAACTAGGATAAATAATTATGTGTTATTGTGAAAATAATCAAGTAATAGTATCACTACATCTTAGGGAGGGAAAAATGTTTCTTCATTATCATAAGCCTCTTTATTTTAGGTAGACATAAATAAATATGGAGAATGCAAGTATAATCAAATATATGACGTTCATGTAGTAATTCAATCTCATGATCAAGCACAATAAAATTAAGGATATCAAGGAAATAAATAGCCTTAGTTGATCATCACTTCATACACTCACTATGATGTTGGATATGTGCATCCAAAATTTTGTAGACTAGGTAACCCTCAACTCCTATCAAGACTTCATAGACACTTAATCTAGCATTTCACAAGTAAATCATGTTTAGGTGTTCTACTTGTTTAGGTATCTTATCTAAAATATTTGTCTTCTTTGTGTTCCTCATGGTGTACCTCGTCAATTACTCATCTAGGATATGCATTATGAAAATACCTCAAGACATTTTGGCATGATAAATAATCTATCCACATTGTAGTTAAACTTATAATGGACATACATATTCATATAAATGGAGTTTCACATCAGTTCTTACATTCTAAGTTACATCTCAAAGATCATAATATGAAGTTAAGACTTTAAAAATGTCTACCATTTCTATCTAGACCATGGAAATATATTAGCATGGATTTCATATTTGGGCTGCCTAAAAATAAATGCCAGCATGATGTTGTGTTTATCATAGTGGAAAGGTCTTTAATATATATATATATATATATATATATATATATATATATATATATATATATATATATATATATATATATATATATATATATCATGATCACTTGAAAGAGAAACATTGATGTATATTTCACTGTGTATTCCTACTTCAACCATGTTTGGGTTCACTTTGGACTCCAAACATCCATCATCTCCAACCAAGATCTATGATTTGTAAGTCACTTTTGGAAAGCATAATGAAACATGATGGGAATAAATTTTGATTATTCTACACCATTTCATGTACGGATATATGGATGCATAGAATTTGCCAATCACATGCTTGTTCATATTCTATGAATGTTAAATTATGTGCATGCTTGCACATAAGATTAAAATATTATGTAAATTTAGCATGGATATAATATATCACTTCATAACTCTATATGTTATATTCAATTATAAACATGTCTTGGGTTATAGTCTTTAATACCTTTATATATCTCCTACCATGACCTAGTTGACACTACGTCATGCACACATAGAAAGGAAATAGACAAAGATAATAAGTTGTTGTTGTTCCATATAAAATATATTAATTTTAGGTCCATTATAATATCTATTGCACAAAATAAAATTAAAAATATCACCATGACATGCATCTCACCCCTCATGTATTATAATTTGGTGATAAATTATTATTTCATCTTCAAAAGGAGTACTTCAAAAGTCCACATAATAATTTCAAATTTATGTATTATGGCCCTTACAACATTCTACGCATATATGGTGAGAGTAAATTCATTATCTATTTTACTTCATACTTTAGTATACACCAAATTTTCAATGTGGAGCCTCTTCAATCCTATACTCCCCAACATCAAGAGAAAAAATTAACGCAAACTCCTAATCTTGATCCTATATACTTGTGTCTCATACAAAAGGATAGGTTTATTGAATTGATGTATACATACACCCATTATGGCACACATAAAATTTTATGAGTGGTCAAATTTGGTTAGTATTCATGCAGAGGGTTTTGAGAAAATAATGAACTCTAGCTTTCCTGGCTCTGATTTTTTGAATTTTTGTTATCAACATGAAAGTGTTATGTTTTGTCTTTAAGCTTAAATCTTCAAATTGTAGTCTTATATCATATCTTATTAGGATTTTTATCATAATATATCTTGTCTCTATATACTAATCATATTTGAGTCACTTATCTCTGTTATTACACCCTTCATAAATCTCATCTCATCGACTCAACTCATTCCCTTCATTGATTCATTTCCTTTCATTCACTCACTCACTATCTTCACACTAGTAAATATTATTATTACACCATGGATAATATTTACTAATCATAAAACTCTTATCTTAACACCTTTATACCTCTCAATCATTCTCCAACACTCACTTTCACACCTCAAGCTCAAAAGTGAACCTTCTTGCTTGTAGCCTTTTTTGTCACAAATTCCCTTTGTTTGAAAACTATTAAAGTCCTCATAAAAATATAAACCCATATAATTTCACCATATATCTCATTAGTACCTCAAATGAAGTTTCATAACTTATCTCTTTGTGAAAGTACACCTTCTTTTATAACCACCTTGCCAATTAGACCTTCTCGCCCTCCTTATACTTGCTCAGACTCCAAATCTATAATAGACCATATGGTACCCACCCAAAACATTGTTAATACTTATTCTCATGTAAAATATGTATTATTACAAATTTTTGTCCATTTACCATGGTTATAACTAAATATATAGGGGTTTTTGTTCCAAAACCCTAGTTAATGGATTATAGAGGTCAAGAGGGGCTAAAAATCCATAATTTTGGTTTAAGAGCATTTAAAATTAAAATGAGACATTAAAAAGGTATGTAATAAAAATTTTAACCTTATTAAATATATGAGGATCCTTATTAAATCCTATTATACTTAAAACAACATAAAACACAAAATTTTGTGAGTCCTTGGTATGACTGTGTAACTATTCAGTGGTCTATTTGCATTCAAAAGGTTTCCAAAATTCAAATATACTATCAAAAATACCTTATTATCCTTATAATCATATCAATACTTAACCCAGTCCATAACCAATCACTTATTTAAACACATACATTCACTTCTTGGTAATCTAACTGAGTAAAATAGGGGTTAGGCTATACACACAGGGTTCTCTTTATATATAGACTTCTACACTGGATATTTTTTATTAGCCTTTAATTAAAACCATATAAAATAATATTCCATAAATAATGATATAATAAAATCCATCTTAAATATAATAATTATATTATTAATACACATACTTCAATAAACATCAATATATTACATTCTTTAACTGTCACATTCAAATAGGTTAGAGGGATAATGACTTATCCATGAGTTTATTTATTATAGAACATAATTTAATACTAGATAATGTATTTTTTAATTCATATATAATTCCAAGATAAACTTACCACATGTGTACTTGAATTTACCATTTCCAAAATCTATTAAAATAATCTTTTCTCTTGACTATAACCTATAGTTTCAACTTAGACCTATAACCAACACAAAGCATGATACATCCATAGCCTCAAAATATTTTCAAGGTAATATATAAATAAGAATAATATAATTCATTTCAATTGAAATTTTTTCACTATTATTTTCACCGTATGAGGATATGTCTTATCTCTCCTCATCTAAGTGGCATAATTGAAACACCTATAGGTTGTAGGCAAGCCTAAGAATGAGGTGATTCTCTAGATAAGACTAGCTCCCTTGATGTACAACTTGTATACCACTATTACACCTATTATTATGAGGGAAAAGGGAGATAAAACTGAAATTAGAATATCACAAATGAGGTGATACACCAATATAATTGATGACTACCAACCAACTACACGTTACACATGAGAACAAGGGACTAACCAAACATACACTTCTCCAATCTACATCTCACATAGAAAAGAGGCATAGGATGGCACTTTTTGAATATACTAACTCAATTGACCTTGAAACATTAATATAACACTTCACATGACCTGCAAGAAAAAACTTTCCAAATATAAATAGGTGAGAGAATGAAACAACAATGCTAAGGAAAAAACAAGTCATCACTAAACAAAATTAATCATATAAGTGAACACACTATGAATAGTCATTAAATAGGTAAATTTTATTATTATTTATTGATAAATGGTATGAAAATGATTATGCCTTCACGATACTCAAGTGGAGCACAATTTATAAAGGCTAAAATGGCTAGTTCTTATAGAAGTTGAGAGAGAGAGAGAGAGGAGAAGAAATAAGTCCAAAGGTCACAAGGAAACTTGTCAAGATGATAAAATGAGTTACTTGTGAATTATAAGATGGTATTAAATAGACCATGTAATGTTATAAGAGACAAGTGGTTTTCTAAGTCATAAAATTCACGAAAAATGTCATGGAATTCCCTTTGCTGGCTCAAAAAATTACCTTCATGATATAGCCCTATTTGAACATCCCAAAACTAACTAGGGATAGGTTTGATGATTGAAATTATATGGAAAGTTTTTATACATACCTATTTATGAATTATTTTCATTCCTAATCATCTAAAATCTTTAGAAGTGAGCCATCACTGCTTGTAGTCTAAGAAAACTCCTCTTTCACACACCTTGCATACTTGGCCTCAAATTTAGAATTAGTTACTCATGAAAATATATAAAATAGGGTGAATGATATGTGTCAAAACCCTCCATGAACTTATAGTAATTAGGCACACCTTAAAAATTTTCTCACTTGGATTTTTTACACTTCTCACCATTTTGCTCACTATGCTAGTTTTGAGTGTCTGAGATGAGAGCTCTTTTTTAGGCACCTAGGAGTTTTTACAAGTCATGAAACTACCATAGTGAGTTATTATAGGTCTTAGTGTTCCTTCAAAAGTTTATTTCATCTCTTGAAACCTCTTATAACATGTAAAATGCACATAATAGTAAAAAAAACCAATTTTGTAACCTATTCATATCGATTTCATATAACTAATCTTGATGGTAGGGAGCTTGACTGAGTCTTCTACAATGTCAAACCACTTTCCTTATCATTCTAGTCCATTTTGATGAATCTCCAACCTTTTTCCCCAGTTGGGTCCTTCCAAGGGTTTATTAAGAGTTTTGGGTCATTTCTACTCTTAAGGTTTAAACTTCCAAGATTCCCATGCAAAGCATTCAAGTAGATATGAGCTTCTAGAGTTGCCTTATTGAGTTTGTCTCTCCATTTCTTGTAGGCCTAATGTTTTCTTTGAGATGAAAATGAAATTCCTCATGTTTCCTCTACAAAGTGGAAAAATGAATACACCTATAATTACCCTATAAACATGCCACAATCCATTTCGATGCTCACCTCATGTTAGAATATAAGATGATTTCTCATTTGAACTATAGTCCTAAACCTTTCCTAACAAGTCTAGGTTGTCTTAAAGCCCAAAATGAATTTTTGATGGATTTTCATGCATCCAAATAGTGATATACATATATTTTTATCCCATATACATGGTTTAATCCATTATAATCTTTACCCCATACTAGAAGTGAAAGTGGTTCTCCATTTGGCTTTAAGCCTAAACTATGCTTGACAGTCATGCTTACATACCTAAGGGTTTGGGATACCCTATTTATCTTCTAAAATTTTAGAAAGGTTATTCATTTTTTTTAGGTTTAGTATATCTTAATAAACCTTGTTGAAGATCCTTTTTGTCTTTTAGATTATCCTTTTATCTCCTTTTATAAAGACTGCAAAATTTTCACCTAAGGGGAGTACCCTCTATCTGAGACAAAACATAGGGAAGTTATCCCATTTACATAGAAAAAATTAATGATTAATGGGATTATTAAATTTCTATAGGTTCCCTTTACAAATTTTGAGCCCTTTATTAGGTCATTTGATCTTCCAATAGCTTTAAGACCCAAGACAAACTTGTGTGGAGTGGATTGTGCATAGTGGTTTAAGGAATAGACTATGTTCATGCATACTCATAAGTATCCCTCTATTTTTAATAATATAATGATGTAATTTTTAGATGTTTACCACCATTATTATACATTTAACAATGTTTTCCAACTCTCCTGACCCATGTTTGCACCTTGAAACATATCCTACTTGGTTAGTCTTGACTAGTAAGTTGACCTTGTTTGTATGCTTCCCCTACCTATAGGTGAAAATCACATTTTTAGAGATAATTAAATTGATATGGGGTCATATTAAACCCTAAATTACATCCCATTGTTACTTTAGTCACCCATGACATGTATTACTATGACAAATTCTTGGAATATTTATCAACTGAGTCACTATCAATTATAGTTAATTGTAGCTGACTATGTACGATAGAGAAATGGTTTTTATGAATGAGACCTCACATTGTAACCTATAAAATATGGATTATAATACATTTAATGTATTTTTTATTCATTCTCTATAGATAAACATTGAAATCTTTATGCTCAATCTCCTACCATGGATGATGTGAAGGCAATCAGTTAACTGTAGGTCAACTTCTTAGGAGAGAGAAACATGTGGGTGTAGATTGGACCTTGAAACACCATCAATAAACTCATATTTATGATATTAATTTTTATTATTACACCTTTAAACTAATAAGGATATTCAAAACATAATAGTATGTGTTGGTATTACAACATTAGGTGAAAGGATCTCTTATAGCTCAGGTTTGTAGGTATCAATGCTTGAAATTAGTGTATAAAAATACAACTTTGGGCTTCTCAATAACCAACCTCCACTAGTTATCTACCTTTAAATATTTAAAAATTTAAAATTATATATATAATATTAAATACAAGGTCATTAGATGCATCAAAATTCATTGGAAACCTTATTGTATGATTCTACCAAAATGGCCTTAGGCCTCTATTCTATAATTTTAGGGAAAAGAGATCTAAATACTATCATTACCCCTAAAATGTGATCTACACTTTCAAATACCAATTTTACACTCAAAAAGTTATACCATGATAAAAATATCATACTGTGACTCCCAATGAAATTCCACCATACTCCAACTTCTCCAAATAAGGGACCTTCATAACTCTATGATGCCACCTGTAGGTGGGTATTCTCACATGCAGGTAATTTATGTAAAATGGTATGAGTAGTGGTATCATGAATTTGAATTTATGAAAAAATACATGATTATTTAAAAAGGCTCAAATAATAGATGATGATATAAAAATATTGACTAAAATTTCCACACCATATTTTAATGTTTGAAAACCTCTATAGGCTCTTGTAGTGGCATGTTAATAGTGATTGTGTGTAAATTTTACACATCATTACAATAGTTCCTTCTTCCTAGTACAATTTAGGGAAGCTCAATCACTTTTATATGTCTCAAAGCTATGTATCAAAACTTTAAAACTCCTTATGACATCATGTATGTGATTTAGAATCTTTCGTAGTTCATCTTACTGACTATAAATGGTAGTCATATAACAAACTGACTATATGCTAGTTATGACTACACCCTCAAGGAGAATTGATTATAAAATAAGATTTATAAGGTAAAGTTCATAAATATAACATTTAAAACATGTAAAATGACATATCACAACCCTCTAAATCCATTATAAAAGCATGAAGATCTAAAAATGGTAAAAACAGGCTTGTCATCCAAAACAAGAGTAACATACAAACTTGAGATGATTTGTTCATAAAAACACATTATAACATGAAAAAGGTCTTGAAAAACATTATAAGATATATTAAAAATCTTATATAATCAAACTTATCAATTATATGGTATGCAAGCATTTAAATAAGAGCAAAACATGTAGGGTGTATAGATTAGTAAGTAAATTAGATAAGTCAACTTATTAAGAATGGTTCATAAAGTAGAGGTCACCATTATTATAAAAAATAAAATCAAATCGAAGCTGAATGAGTGTATAAGAAACCTCAAAGATCACTTTACCTAAAACCTCCCCTACTATTCATACCATGTACAAACCTACTGACTAGTTTTATGTGAATGGAAAGGTGAAGAAGGAGTAAAATAGTTTTAGATAAATTTTTAAACTTATAGGGTAGTTAAAGAATGTAAATGTATCTAAGGAATTTTGATATTCATCTCATGACCTTACCCCATGTGTCACACTTCCTTATGGGTCGTACAAGTGCCAAACTCTTCTCTTTTTCAAGAAAACTACCCTTCCTTTTGAAGAACCAGTCACTTTTTAATTATGAATAGTTGATTAGGGCATAATAATAAACATGGAATATTAAATAACACTTTTTACATCTTAAGACTTCCAAAAGAGGCTATATAACTTATTTAATACCCTATTAATGACCTTCAAAATGACTCAAAATGATATATTGACACATTAGACTAAGACTAAGGCTAATATGACATTAATGCAGATCAAATAGATTATAATAAACCATATGACATAATATTAGAACCATAAAACCATCTAAAATTCATGTTTTTTACTATAGGGGTCCCAATTTGACTTATAGGGTCAAATTTGGTCAACAAATTAGTGATTCATAGGGGTAGTATGCCTGCTATACTAAAGATCAATAGCCTTATCAGTCCATTGGGCTTAGGGATTCATCTAAAAAATGAAGAAAAATAAGAAGACTTGATAATTAATAACCATGTTTTGATCAGGATAAGACCAATTGACTACCTTAAAATAGAGGAGACACAAAACCAAATAAACAAACTAACAAGACACATACACATATGCTCAAAGCACTTAGGAAAATTAGAAAACAAATCAATATGTACAACTAAAAATTAAGAATACCTCCCTTTCCATGATCAAAATCAAAATTCCTTTTATTTCCTTCATCATGAGATGAATGATAATGCCAAACATGTTGCTCTTTGGATTGGATGCTTGATAGACCAGACCTATTCCTTAGTACTTCACTTGCTCTACTCTCAAGTAGATAATCCTAAAATAGGTCTCCAATTTAAATGCATTCCTCTTGAATTTATACACATACCTCTTTCTGTTTCCCACTCTTCATCTCATGATCAACTTGTATCTTCTTGCTAGGTGTGGATTTAAGATGAGTATTTTTTTGTTCCTTGGAAGATTGAGGATAATAGAAGTTTATTTTTACCTCCAAAGGCTGATGTGGAACTTTATCTTTCTCATATAAGACATTTTGAAAAATGTCATCTTGCTTACCATCACTTGCAATCAACTCAAAGGAATTTTTATACCCCTTGAGAGACTCAAACTCATTGTAAATATTTTCATACTACTACCACAAGTCCTCATCTTCTCTTTGATCAACATCATGAAGAGGAAAAAAATAGAATCTCCTTCATCCTCTTCTTTAGAATCCAAAAGGACTTCATCCAATATTTATTCTTTGATACAAGGAAGGCATTCTTAATTATCAACCAAATAAGAAGACACAACACAAGGACTCACCTCTTCCTCAGCATTTAGGACCTCTTATGGGATCTCAAGTTATATCTAAACCATCATAACATGATTTTGGTTCTCAATAACTACAAGATCCTCAATCTCCTTCTCCATCTTAGTTATGCCAAGACTAGGAATCTTGTAATCAAGTGGCTTAGTCATATTGGAAATATTATCATTGATGTCAATGGTATAGCATTTAATGGTGTTTTTAATATTCTTATCTTGGCTAATGTGTGTTAATATTTATTTAATATTAATGAATATATTTTTGGTTGCATATAAGTAAAAAGAGGGCCCATTTAGAAGTCAAAGAGTCATAGGGTAAAAGATAAGAGGAATGGGATACATTTTCTCATGAAGAGTCATCTTTAGGAATTCCAAGAGTCACCATGTTTAGACAAAAGAGGGTATAGCACATTTTTCCATAAAGGGACACTTTGAGGAATAAGAAAAGTCACCAAGATAAAGACAAAAGAGGAAATGATGCATTTTCTTATGAAGGGTCACCATATGACTTTTCAAATGCAAGGATATGAAGGGTCATGCAAGTTTAGTGCCATTTTCAATGAGGATTTAAGGGTCACAAAGGGTGAATGACAAAGGTCATTTGGAAAGCTATAAATAAAGGCTTGAGAATCCATTTGTAATATGCAAGAGAGTGCATGGTTGTATTTATTTTTGAAGAAAGAAAAGCAAGAGATATTTTATAGTTATATCATTTTTTAAGTAATCAAAATTGAGATATAGTTGTGTTTTATACACAAGAGGGGTTAGTGCTCTTGTGGGTTAAGACTCAGAAATCTTTTCAAGGGGTTGGTGCTCTTATGGGTTGGTGCTCACAAATAGTTGTTGTGTTGGTTCTCGATAAAGGGGTTGGTGATCCTATAAGTTGTTGCTTGTGAAATTTGTAATTTGAGTTGGTGCTCATTCACATACTTGAGATTGTTCTCCATGGTTTTTCTCACTTTGGGTTTCCACATAAAAATTTGGTGTCTCTCTCTCTCTCTCTCTCTCTCTCATGTGGTGCATATTATTGTTTTAGTTTTATTGCATATCTTGAATGTGTGATTAAGTGGTTAAAGAAAATAAATAATATTAAGTAAAAAATATATAATATACTAATTCACCCCCCCTCTCAGTATATTTCATGCTTAAGAATTAGTATCAGAGCAGTTTCCTTTGGAAAAAGTTTTACATCTTGAAGGCAGATCAAAAAAGCACAATGGTTAAATCACATGAAGGTTTTTCTACAAATAAGGCACCTTTGTTTGATGGGGAAAATTATGCTTTTTGAAAAATAAAAATAAAGACTTATTTGATGGCTCTTGGATTCAATATTTGGCAAGTAGTGGTGGAGCAATGTGAAGAGGCATAGACACTTGTAACTACTCTAATAGAAAAGAAGGAAATTGAAAATAATGATAAAGCTTTAAATGTTATTTTATGTGGTTTATGTGAATCAGAATTTGTTAAATTTATGCAATGTAAATCTACTCATGAAACTTGGTTAAAACTTGAGAATATTTCCAAAGGTGATGGAAAGGTTCAACAAGCTTAGCTTCAAACTTTTAGAAGATAGTTCGAGAGTTTGAAGATGGAAGGGGAAGAAAATATAGAAAATTATCTTTTTCAGGTTGATCAAATAGTTAATCAGATTCAAGGTCTTGGAGAAAATTTAGAGAATCAATTTTGGTTTAAAAAGTTTTGAGATCTCTACCACTGAGATATGATGTAAAATTTTTGATAATTGAAGAGATGAAGAATTTATCCAAGCTAAAGATAGATGAGCTACATGGTATTCTTACAACATATGAGATGTGGACCAAACAAGAGAAAACTTCAAAGAGAGAAGCTACTTTCAAGACATCAAAAAAGGAGAAGGTTAAGATTCAAGAATCAAGTGATAGTTCTAGAAATGATGAAGATGACAATGGAGCTCTATTCATTCACAAGTTGAAAAAGGGCACAGGTAAATATAAGGGAAAATTACCTTTTAAATGTTTTAATTGTCGAAAGATTGGACATTTTGTAGCTAAGTGCCCAAATAAGGGTAATGGTGATGATGAAGAAGGAAAGTCTACGTATAAGAAGAATTTGAAAAGAAAATGCAAGAAGGGAATCTAGAAAAAAAGTTTGTATTCTAAAGATTGTAGCTCAGTCAAAGATAGTGGAGTCCATGATTCAAAAGAATAAGAGATTGTATTCATGGCCATACATGAAGATGCCTCCACAAGAAAAAGTACATATGATTAAGAAGAAGAATAGGATGAAGCTGAAGTGAATCTGAAAGGAGAACTCTTTTGTGTCTTAGAAGATTTAAAATCTCTTGAGAAGAAGAATCAAAGATTAAAGCTCCATATCAAGAAAAATGAAAAGGATTCAAAGGAAATAATTTAATATCTATAAGCACACTTTGAAAAAGCCAAAAAAAAGAAAAAAATCTAATGGTATAGTTGCAAAAAGTAAGTAAAGAATGTGAAAGGTATGTTATTGAAATTGCTTCTTTAAAAGTACATCTTGAGAAAACAAATAAAGAAATCAATGATAGAGCAACCAATGATTCAAAATTTGAGAATAGCACTAATATGTTTAATAAGATATTAGAAAGTCAAAGATCAATGTAAGATAAGATAGGTATCATATTTGAAAAAGTGAAAGGGGAGGCCACTACTCTAAAAGGTAAGGAAAAAGGAAAGAGCTATGTTGAAGCTCTTACAAAAGAAGAAATCAAAAGGGAAGAAGTTAAGAATACAAATGACATTTAAAAAAAATAAGGCTAGAAAGAACAAAGCTATAAAAGGCAATTAAGTTAGAGATACATAAATAGGTCTTATTTTGATGGTTACTATTTTTATTGTAATAGATATGGTCATAAGAAAATATAATGTCAAAAAAGGGCTAAAATTTTAGAAATAAGGAGAAGGAAAGTCATGTAGAGTCATGCATAAGGCACAAATCTTTTGCTTTTCTATCAAGCTTTAATGAAGAGGCAATAATTTGTTACAAATGAAATAACTTCAGACACATAGCCTAGTACTGTAGAAGAATTTTTGAGTCAGTCAAGAAGGACCATAGTTTTAGGCTTCATTCATCAAGAAGAAAGTTTAGATAGGTTCATGACAAAAGAAACAACTTAAAAAATCTATGATGGTAAAAATAGCTTTCAATGCAAGAAATGAATAAAAGACATGGTTCATGGATAATGGATGTTTGAGGCACATGACAAGAGACAAAAGAAAGTTCATAACCTTGAAGAATATCAATGGTGGCATAGTGAAGATTAGAGATAATACTATTGCCAAAATTGACAAAAATGGTACACCAAATTTGGATAATGGTAGAACTAAAACTAAAAATGTTTTCTATGTAGAAGGTCTTAAGAATAATCTTTGGAGTGTAAGTCAAATTTGTAATCAAGGACACACACTAAAGTTTTATGTAGAAGATTATGAAATTAGGAAAAAAGATTCAGATGTGTTGATTGTAGATACTTAGAGAACATGCAATAATTTGCATATGCTATTAGACATCAAAGGTCAAAGATGTTATTTGAGTCAGATTGAATAAAGTTGGCTATGACACAGTAGAATTGGACACATAAATTTTGACAACCTTGTCAACATTAGCAAGAAGTAAGCAGTTATAAATCTTCCAAAGATTAAAAATTCATCTGACATGCTTTGTGAACCTTATTAGCATGGGAAGTAGTCTAAAAGGTTATTCAAAACAAAATAGTACTCGACCACTTAGATGTTAGAGCTTGTTCACACTCATCTGTATGGATCTATGAGAACTCAATGTACTCAAGGTGAGAAATATTTCATGTTTCTT
This sequence comes from Torreya grandis, assembly GCA_037957365.1. Lineage (NCBI taxonomy): Eukaryota > Viridiplantae > Streptophyta > Pinopsida > Cupressales > Taxaceae > Torreya > Torreya grandis. The sequence continues at coordinate 19,905 of JARHVA010010947.1, read as the reverse complement.
ATTAATGATTTTTCACATATGACTTGGGTAATGTTTTTAAAGAAAAAAATTAAAGATTTTAGATATTAAGTGTCTAAGATTAGATCGAGGAGGAAAATTCATGTTAGATTAGTTTATTGAGTTTTTTAAAGACTATGGAATAAAGAGACATTATTCATCAGCTAGAACTTAATAACAAAATGGATTAGTTGAGTAGAGAAATAGAATAGTTCAGGAGATGGCAAGGATAATGCTAAATTAATCCAAAATACAAGATAAATATTGGAGAGAGTTAATTTATATATTAGTGCATATTTAGAACAGAGTATTATTGAGAGTTAATAGTGACAAGACTCCTTATGAGATATGGAAAGATAAACTAGCAACAATTAATTATTTTAGAATTTTCAGTAGTAGATGCTTCATAAAGAGAACCAATGAAAAACTTGGTAAGTTTAAATCTAGAGTAGATGAAGGTATATTTCTTAGTTATTATTACAAAAGTAAAGCTTATAAATGTTATAAAAAAAAAAAAAAAAAAAATTGTTAAAAGTGAAAGTGTCAAGATAGAAGAAGATGGAACACAAAAAATCAATGATCCAGTAAACATTCCTGAAATCATTAAAGAGGAAGATTTTGAAGAATCAGATGAATATGAGGAGGAAAAAGACACCAAAAATCCATCCAAATATGTTCAGATAAATTATAATGAAAGTGACATTATTGGGGACATAAATGAAGGAATTCACACCAAAAGAATGATGGTAAGTGAATATGAGCAAGTTAATTTCTCTTTGTTATCCAAAATTCAGCTTAGAATGTTTTTTGAAGCTAGAGGTGACAAGCATTAGGTTAAGGCAATGGATGAAGAGTTAAATTAGATAAAAATGAATGATACTTGGTAATTATTGCCTAGAGAAAAAGATCACAATGTGATAGGAACAAAATGGGTTTACAGAAATAAGTTGAATAAATATGGAGAAGTGACTAGGAATAAAGCAAGATTAGTATGTAAAAGATATGCTCAGATTGAGGGAATAGATTTTGAAGAAAATTTTGCACCAATGGCAAGACTAGAGGCTATTAGAATGTTTCTTGCATATGCAATGTTTAAAAATTTCAAAGTGTTTTAGATGGATGTCAAATCTACCTTCCTAAATGAGAATCTAGAAGAAGATGTCTACATTGAGCAACCTGAGGGATTTATTCTCTCAAATATTAGTAGCCATGTATGCAGATTGAATAAAGCATTTTATGGATTGAAACAAGCTCCTAGAGCTTGGTATGTAAGACTTGATAAGTACCTGTAGGATTAAGGTTTCAAGAGAGGATTTGCTGATAGTAATCTCTACATCAAAATAGAAGGTGAGCATAAATTTCTTGTTATGGTATATGTTGATGACATCATTTTTGGAGGAAACATTGAAAAGATGACAAGATTTTTTTGATAATATGCAAAAATAATTTGAGATGTATATGCTTGGAGAATTGTTATTTTTCTTAGGGTTACAAATATTTTAATTATATAAAGGAATTTTTATAGCTCAAAGTAAATATGCCAAGGAAATGTTGAAGAAATTTGGTTTTGAGGATTGTGCACCAGTTGGCACACCAATGTGTATAGGAAATAAAGTGAGAAAGAATGAAGATTCAACTATTGTAGATCAATATTTATATAGATATATGATTGGTTATCTTTTATATTTGATAACATCGAGGCCAGACATCATGCATGTAGTAGGTATGGTTGTAAGATATCAGTCAGCTCCAAAAGATGGTCATGTTCAGTTGGTGAAGAGAATATTTAAATATATCAAGGAGACATTATATTATGGATTGTGGTATCTCAAAGATAGAGATTTCAATTTAGTTTCTTATATAGATTTAGATTAGGTAGGGTGTTTGGATGATAGAAAGAGTAAAAGTAGAGGAGTTTTCTTCCTTGGTCATAACTTAACATCATGGCTAAGCAAGAAGAAAAATTTAGTATCACTTTTTATAGATGAAAAAAATATATATTATAGTGGTATTGTGTTATACTCAAGTGCTTTGGATGAAGCAAACTTTGGAATATATCAAGATAAAATATGATGAACCTATTTTTATTTTTTGTGACAATACAAGTGCTATTAATATTTTGAAGAATCAAGTGATGCATTCAAGAACCAAACATATTCCCATTAGATATCATTTCTTGAGAGAGCAAGTTATAAATAAACAGGCTAAGATGGAATATATTAGTACTACAGAGGAGATTATAGATATTTTCACAAGGGCACTACCAAAAGATATATTTGAGTTATCTACGAGAGAAGTTGGGAGTAATTTATTTTACTTCCTTCTATTGAGGTTCAACATCAATTGAGGGGGAGCTAAGTGTTAGCTCCAAGTAGGCCCTTTGTCATTGATGTCAAAGGGGGAGAAGAATAAAAATAGGTATAGGTATAGGTGTAGAAATAGGTATAGGGAATAGGTATAGGTTACTAAAGTAAGGGGGAGTTATTATATGTTTTTTAGATGGTAGTATGTGTAGGATTTAGGATGTGGCAGTTTTAGTTTGAGGTTGCCACTAATGAAAAATGGGGAGATTGTTGGAAATATTGTCATTGATGTCAAAGGTCTAGCATTATTGATGATAAAGGCCCCATTGCATTAATGGTGTTTTTAATATTCATATCTTGGATAATGTGTTTTAATATTTATTTAATATTATAAGTCAAAAGAGGACCCATGGAAAAGACAAAGGGTCATGGGGTGAAAGACAAAAGAGGAATGGGATTTATTTTTTCATGAAGAGTCATTTTAAGGAGTTTCAAGAGTCACCATGTGAAGATAAAAGAGGGTATGGCACATTTTTACATGAAGAGACACTTTGAGGAATACAAAAAGTCACCAAGATAAAGACAAAAGAGGAAATGATGCATTTTCTTATGAAGGGTCACCATATGACTTTTCAAATGCAAAGATATGAAGGGTCATGGAAATTTGGCACCATTTTCCATGAGGATTGAAGGGTCATAAAGGGTGAATGCTAAAGGTCATTTATAAATCTATAAATAAAGGCTTTAGAAGCCATTTGTAATATGTAAGAGAGTTCATGGTTTGTGTTTTTTTTTAACAGAGAAAAGTAGGAGACTTATAGATTTATATTATTTATTGAGTAAGCAACATTGAGAGATAGTTGTGTTTTATACACAAGAGGGGTTGGTGCTCCTATGGGTTGGTACTCACAAATCTTTACAAGGGGTTAGTGCTCTTGTGGGTTAGTGCTCACAAATAGTTTTTGTCTTGGTGATCAGCAAAGGGTTCGGTGCTCCTAAAAGTTGGTGCTTACAAACTTTGTAATTTGAGTTGGTGTTCATTCATATACTTGAGATTGTTCTCCATGGTTTTTCCCACTTTGGGTTTCCACATAAAAATCTAGTGTCTCTATCTCTTGTGTGGTGCATATTATTGTTTCATGTTTATTGCATATCTTGAATGTGTGATTAAGTGGTTAAAGAAAAGAAATTAGATTAAGCAAAATATATATCATATACTGATTCATCCCCCCCTCTTAGTATATTTCATGCTTAACAAGTCCAATGAGGATGCCAAGGAGATATATTTCATTCAAGCAAGATTTATAAATTTTTATCAACCAACTACTCCTCTTTAGGTTCATACACCATAGGTCCATCAAGTTAAACGGTGATGGCTTGAGGAAATGGTAAACTAGTTGGTGGAGGTGGCACATAGAACTCAAAATTAGATTGAGAATGAATTGTAGTGGATTCTTTTGGAATCTTTTAAGGAAGGGGAGGTAGACCTTGGGCTAAAATATCTTTGTTCTCTTCCTTCCATTTGACAATCACTTTACTTACATCTGATTTACCTTTAACACTCTCTTAAGGAAGGTTACATGGTGTTTGTTTAGGCATATGATCTTATTTTGGCTCTAAACCTTCCATCACACCTTGACTTAGTAATTTCATCTTTGACCCTAACTCTTCAATTTTATTGGATAGGTTCTCTTGGAAAATTATCTCTTGAAGTCTATATGCATCATCATGAGAATAAGTAATACAAGAGGGATCACATGGAAAACAAGAGGTCTCTTGAAGAAGGGTGGAAGGGGCTTACATAGGAACAAACTCTTTCTTAACTTCACACTCTTTATCTAGGGTTTTATATTCTTTATTTCCCCATGATTCCACTATTTTATTCTAGCTTAGGATGTTAGGATTAGGAGTATCTTCTTAAGATGATGATGAAATTTGAGGGGTGGATTAATTACTCAAGAAATTTGGGATCTCCTTAGGCTTTGATTCTCCACATTGTCTCCAACTTGGGATTTCATATCTAGAGGTCTCTTCTTGAGGTGGGGATGTAATGAGAGAGGGAAATGAGGGATTAAACTATAGTTCCTTTACTGATGATATGGACTAGTACATCTATTTATTGGCCAACTTAATCTGATTATCAATATTTTCTTTAAAAACTAAGTTTATCTTTCCAACTCTCTCTTCTTGTTGATTGGGCTCATGAGTAGGGCTCAAGTAGGACTGATAACACTCTTTGGGAGGTGGATATGAGGGCTGATAGACTTGGTTAGGTTGTTCCCTATAAAATCTTAGCTTATTTTCTAAGGATGAAATCAAGCCACCTACATTTGGCATCTCACTTGTGATATTTTACTAATTAGCTCTCTCAATAGGTGACCACTCTATTTTAACCAAATCTAATGCATCTCTTACCTTATGAATAAGATGACTAGGAATATATAGACCATTTCCCCTTTGTGTGCCAAGATATATCATATACCTCTCATAGCCCAAAAGAGTTTGCTTGAAAGTGGAAATGGACTAATTAGAGAAGTGACTAGGTTGCCTAGGAGGAACACTATATTGAGAAGGCTGATTATAGGATTGATACATCTCATGACAGGCTGGTAAATATCATATTTGAGATGGAAAATATCATATTAGAGCTGATAAGGATCATGAAAAGGCTAATAGGGAATGCCATAAGCTTGATAAAACTCACCAACTTGTGTAAAATAATACTCAACACCAAACTTATCCATGGAAAATCATTAAGAATCAAGAATACAAGGAATGATTATCAATAATATTCAAAAATAATACCTAGGATATTTTACCACTTGATGTAACTTTAGAGTTTCCATTGATTCTTAGATAGATGCCTTAAAAGGCTGATGTCTTGAAAGATAGGATCAACAATATTTCAACTTCTTAGACTAAGAGTCCCATCAGGAATGCCAAAAACTATTGTCACTTGGATTTACACCCTTTTAGGAGATGTCTTAGCTCTCATAATCCAAGTGGCATAATTTAAATACCTATAGGTTTTGGGTGACCCTAAGAATGAGGTGAATCTCTAGATAGGGATAACTCTCTTGATGTACCACTTATAGACTACTATTACACTTATGCTTATGAGGGAAAAGGGAGAGAAAACTTAAAGTAAACTATCCTAAAGGAGGTAACACATCAAATTAGTTGATGAATAACAACTAGCTTCATGTTACACATGAGAACAAGGGACTAACCAAATATACACTTCTCCAATATGCATCTTCTCACATCAATATTTCCTTATGAGGTTGTGATGAATGTTTAGACTAGGAGGACTAGACAAGAGGCTTAGGATGACACTTTTTGAATATAATAAATCACTCAACCTTGACACATCAATAAAACACTTCACATGACCTACAAGAAGAAGCTTTCTAATGACAAATAGGTTAGAGAATGAAACAACAATGCTAAGGAAACAACAAGTCATCACTAAGAAAAATCAATCATCCAAGTAAACATACTATGAATAATTATGGAAGAGGTAAAAATAATTAGTATTTATTTATCTATGGTATGAAAATGATCAGGGATTCACCATAATTAGCTAGAGCATAATTTACAAAGGCCAAAAAATGGTTAGTTATTACAGAACTTGAGAGAGAGAGGAGAATAAATAAGTCAAAAGGTCACAAGGACACTTGTCAAGCTAATAAAATTAGTTCCTTGTGCATAAGAAGAGGGTGTGAAATGGAACATGTAAGTTCAAAAGAGACAAGTGGCTTTCCAAGTCATGAAACTCATGAAAAGTGGTGTGAAATTCCCTTTACTAGCTCAAAAAACTACCTTCATGATTTAGCCCTATTTAAAATCCAAAAACTGACTAGGGACATGTATAATTATTTTAATTAGAGGGAAGGATTTTATACATGCCTCTCCATGCACTGGTTTTAGTCCTAATCATCTAGAAACTTTTGGAAGTGAGCCATCACTACCTACAATACAAGAAAACTCCTTTTTTACACACCTTACACACTTGTCCTCAAATTTGGATTTAGTTTCTCATTAAAATATGTAAAAGTGGATTAATTACATGTTTCAAGAACCTCTATTTCCTTAGAGGCATAAATCATTCCTTAAAAGGGCTCTCTCTTAGAGTTTTCACACTTCTCACCATTTTGCTCAATATGCTAGTTTTGGCTAGCTAAGATGAGAGATCTTGTTGAGGAACTTAGGAATTTTTCCAAGGCATGAAATTAACATAGTGAGTTATTAAAAGTTTCAATCCTCCTTCTAAAGTTTATTTCATCTCTTAAAACCTCCTAGAACCTACACAATGCACAAAATAGTTGAAAGAAAGAAATTGTACCCTATCTTTATAGATTCTATACATCTGATCCTGATGGTAAGGAGATTGAATAAGTTTATTCAACCTCAAACCACTTTACTTATCATTATTTTCCATTTGGATGCATCTCCAGCCTTATTTTCCCAATTGGATCCTTCCATGGGTTCAATAAGGGTTTCGGGTCATTTTTGCTCTTAAGGTTTGTTCATGAAGATGGACTATTGTAAATACCAAAAAATATCTCAATAATGATGTTTAATGACTCTACTAACCTCTCCAAACTTCCTAGATTCCCATGCAAATAATTAAATTAGATATAAGATTCTAGAGTTACCTTATTGAGTTTGACTCTCCATTTCCTACAAGCCTAATGTTGTCTCTAAGCTCAAAATGAAATTACTCATGTTTCCTCTAAAAAGTGTAATCTTGAAAAAACCTATAATGACACTAAAAACATGCCACAATACATTGGGATTCTTACCTCATGTTAAAATTAAAGATGATTTCTCATTTGAACTTTAGTCCTAAACCTTGTCTAATAGGTCTAGGTTGTCATAACCTTTTGATGGGTTTTATTTCATTCCAATATCTTAGATACCAATATTTTCCCCTGTATATATTTTATAACCCATTATAATTTTCACCCTATACTAGAAGTGAAAGTGGTTCTCCATTTGGCTTTAGGCCTAAACTATGCTTGACATGCTTGTTTGCATACTTGAGGGTCTATGATACCCTATTTATCTTCTCCCTTATCATAAAGGTTACTCATTATTTTTTAGGTTAATTAAATATTCCTACACATTTTAGGGCCTCTTTATCTTTTGTCTTATTCTTCTATCTCCTTTCTTAAAGACTGCAAAATTTATACCTAAGGGGAGTGCCCTATCTAAGACAAAATTGAGGTCACTTATTCTATTTCCATAGACCAAATGAATTATTGAGGGGATTATTAAAGTTATATAGGTGATATATACCAAATTTTACCCTTTACCAGGTCATTTGATCTTCCAAAATCTTTAAGATCTAAGATAGACTTGTGTGGAGTGGTCTGTGCACAGTGGTTTAAGGAATGGACTATGTTCATACATCATTAGAGGTCTCTCTCTATTTATTATAATATCATGAGGTAATTTTGAGTTTTTTTCCACCATGATGAGAAAATTCACAAATATTTCCAACTCTTATGGATGTTTTCACCTTGAAACATAACATTACTTAGTTAGGCTTGACTAGTAAGTTGACCCTGTCGTATGCTTCCCCTGCCTATAGGTGAAAATCACATTTGGAGCTACTTACTTTGATATGGGGTGATATGAAACCATAAATTACATACCAATGTTCCTTTAGTAACCAATTCCATGTATTTATATGATAAATACTTATAATAGGTATCAAATAAGTCATTATTAGCTACATTTAACTGTAGCTAATTGTGTACAACAAAGCATATAGTTTTATGAATAAGACCTCACCTTGTAACCCATAAAATATGGATTATAATCCATTTTATGTATTTTTGAGTCATATTTTATAGATAAACATTTGCATCCTTATGATCAATGTCTTACAATGGATGATGTGAAGGCAATCAGTCAATTGTAGGTCAACTTCTTAGGAGAGAGAAAACTATAGGTATAGATTAGACCTTGAAACACCATCAACCAACTCCTCTTGATGATATTCATGTTCATTAATACACATTTACATAAATAATTATATTAAAATAATGAGATTATGCCTTGGTATTGTAACATTGGGTGAAAGGATCTCTTATAACTCAACCCTATAGATATCAATACTTGAAATTAATGAATAAAAATACAACTCTGGGCTTCTCAATAACCAACCTCCACTAGTTATCTACCCTTAAATAATATTCTATGTAGAGGATTCAATAAAATGTCATTAGATGCATCAAAAATCATTGGAAACCTTTTTTTATGACTACCAAAATGGCCTTAGTCCTATATTATGTACTTTTAGGGGAAAGAGCCATAAATACTATCTTTTGCCCCTAGAATGTGATCCACACTTTCAACTACCAATTTGACAATCCAAAAGGTCTTCCATGTTTAAAATATCATAATATTACTCCTAAGTAAGTTATACTATACTCCAAATTCTCCAAACAAGGGTCCTTCATAACTCTATGATGCCACCTGTAAGTGGGTATTCTCACATGCAGGTAGTATATGTAAAATGTTATGAATAGTGGTATCATGAATTTGACCTTATGAAAAACTCCATGATTCTTTAAAACAGATCAAAAAATATATTATGATATAAAAATCTTGAGGAAATTTTCCACACCATGTTTCAATGTTTGAAAATATTTGTAGGCTCATGTAGTGACATGTCAATACTAACAGTGTGTAAATTTTGCACATGATTGCAATAGTTCCTTATTCCTAGTGTAATTTATGGAATCTCAATAACTTTTATATTATATTATATATATATATATATATATATATATATATATATATATATATATATATATATATATATATATATATAATTTTTAAAAATTCCCATGACTCTATGGATGTTATTTAGAATCTTGCACATTTCATCTTACTAACTGTAAATGGTAGTCATATAACAAACTGATTGTATGATAGTTATGACTGCACCCTCATGGAGAATTTATTAGATAATGTGATTAAGAAGGAAAAGGTAATAAATATAACCTTTAAAACATGTAAAATTAAATATCACAACCCTATGAATCCATTTTCAAAGCATGAAGATCTAAAAATGGTAGAAATAGGCTTGTCATCCCAAATGAGAATACTCTAGAAAATTAAGATGATTTGATAATAAAAACACCTTGGAAAATGAAAAAAATAATGTAAAAAAAATATAGGATATATTAAAAATCTTATGGAATCAAAATCAACAACTACATTGTATGGAATTATCTAAACAAGAGCAAAACCTGCAGGTTGCACAGATTAGTAAGCAAATTGGATAGGTCAACTTCTTAGGAATGGTTCATAAAGTATAGGTCACCATTAAAATTTAAAAAAAAATAATCAAATATAATCTTAATAAGTTTATAAGACACCCCTATGATCATTTTTCCTTAAACATCCCCTATTGACTGTACTAAGTACAAACTTGTTGACTAGTTCTGTGTGCATGGAAGGGTGAATAAGGAGTAGAATGGTTTTAGCTCAATTTTGAAACTTATTATGTAAATAATGGGAATGGATATAATTAATTTTAATATTCATCTCATGACCTTACCTCATGTGTCACACTCCCTTATGGTCCAT
>JARHVA010010947.1:0-5000 GCA_037957365.1 Torreya grandis | reverse complement strand
GGAGAAGCCTAGTAATCAAGTTTTGTTAGACCAATCTTTTAAAATAGTTGGTTAGTATGTTTACCACCAAAGCTCCAAAGATATATAATTTGATTTTCATGTCTATTGTAACACCACATTCAATTAAATCATTTTAAATTAAGTAGAAATTGAAAAAACCATTATAGCCAAAGTGTTACTGAAACATTTTCACAAGGATCACCAAAATCAATCCCAGCCATATAAAACCAAGTTCTTTAGAAAGAAAAAGAATGTAGTTAGTGATAGAATAACCACTTAAAAACATATTCAAAAATTCCAAACCACCCCAAAAAATTACCATTAATAGGGGCTAAACTAAATGGGAAATAAAAATAATAATCTATACTCCTCTAGGGGAATCATTAGAATTTATGTTTCATAAACTAGTTGCTATGAACATCATTGTTTTACCACAAACAAAACCCTTCGATGAAATTAAGTTGAAACCCACATATAATAAGGATAATTAATATTGTTATTTTCATAAGATAAAAGGTAATTCACTAAATATATGCATGAAAATTAAAAACTACATCAATGATATTATGTATAATGGAGATACTAAACTTGAATGGGATCTATTTACATCCAACAATAAGTAGTTGGGGATATATAAGGACTTATTTTTAAAACATAATCTGACTCATCCACACCAAAATCAAGTAAAAATGCACAAATAAATGATGTCATTTATAAAAAATCATCCCATCCATATGATAAGTTTGTTGGTCATATCTAACACATGAAAAACCATATTTACACCATCAAATTCAAATCCCTATATTGCATTGTCATAAATAGGCACAAAAAATGGCTTTCCAAAGGCCTCCTCTACTAACCCATAAAGTAAAATATAACCTCATTAAATAACTTTAGAATAATCATGACCATATATCCATTCTGGACCTTCCCAAAAATTATACTATTCATAAGGACCTATTGTATTAAATCCTTCAATATTCAAGATTCCCAAAAGAGAGTGACCCATAACAATTCTAGGCCCTAGTTCAGCACCTCTCATCCAATCATTAACTCACATTTAACCAAATTGACATACCTCTTTCAAATCCATCTCATAACCTACCATTTTATATCAAATCCTTCATTACCAAGCTTAAATTAAAAAATGTACTTTTAGATAAGATATCAATCCTAAATATTTGTACCTTGACCCTAATCAAACATTTGGGTTACTCTGAGGTAATATTGGACCCAAACACTATCATAATCAAGATATACAATAATGTAGAAATAAAATTGGGAGGAACTATAAACCTTCCTATCATACTTGGGCTTATCACATAAAAAAATTACTACTTGTCACTTATCTTGATCTCCCATACAAAGTTATCCTCAGATTACCATGGATTCATGCCATGCAATCTGTCCCATCCACTTCCAGCAGTGTATTAAATTTATACATTTAAGAATGCAATTAAGTGTACCTAATGACCCTAAACCCTTTTAATATTTTAATATGTTTGAACATAAATATATAAAAACTAATTATTATCCCATCACTGATAATGTATCTAAAGTGGGAAGATCCATGGCACCATAACAACTAAAATCTTATACACCCATATGAACTCCCATATACATCTAATACTCAAAATTTCTAATTTGCATTTCAATATCATTGATAAAATATTGGAATAAAATTAAATCCATTGTAATTTTCATGTGGCTAACCTCCCTAATTCTCCTAGAAGACATGATCCCAACATAAGTAAGAAGATATAATAGATATCATATCAGTTTGTCTCAAATTCTTTTGTTAAAGTAGGCCTTCTTTCTAATTATAAGATTAAAAGATCCAATTATTCCTTGTTTTATGATGGAATATTATCCTCCTATTTATAAATAAAATAATATACCATAGAAAATAAAATGTATAAAATCATGAACTATAATGGAAAGGGACCAGACCCTCATAACTAGGGATTCTTAGAGCATGTATAAGTACACACAAATAATGAAACTCATAGTATTAGATACAAAGCTCCTTGAGATCAATATGGTGATGTTGGTGACACTTCCACTATTTTTAAGGAAGCTTATTTTAACATTAAAATATATTCCTTTCATAAAATCTAAAAATATTATGTTGCCTTTTCAATGACACCACTATCCTTACCATTCACCTAGAACATTGAGAACTCCAATATCCTAAATGTATTGATTGGAACAAATAAGATCATATACCATTGGACCTATTTAATAATTGTGAATATATCAAAAAAATTCAAGGGAATTAGAGATGGAATATGTCTAGGGGATCACAAATAGGGATTTAAAATCAGGCTTGACTCAACATTATATTTTGAAGAGTAAGAAGAGTTCTTAGTCAAAGCAAATAAAAAAATTAGAAAAAGAAAAAAAATATTAAAAAATTTAAGTCCCTCTAGTGAAAACCTCCCTTCAAAATTATCAAAGTAAAAATAAAAATAAAGAAAATAAAGATTATTATAATAGTGAAAACCTTTTTGAGGTGCCAATGGATGAGGAACTTAACCTTCCTCCTACATTGCATAGTTTCAAGATGGATCTACATTTCTTATTGAGGAAATAATTGATTTCAACATCAAAACATAGGATATTCCAAAGATCATCAAATTAGGGACTTCTCTTAGTCCCATGGAATAAGAAATAATAATCACCCTTCTAAAAGAATTTATCGGCATCTTTTCTTGGGTATATGTTGATATGCCCAAGTTGGATCCATCCTTGCTGATGCACCATCTCATTTTACATGTCGATGATAAACCCATTAAGTAAAAATTAATAAAAATACATATTAAGGTGGCTTACTCATCAAATAATAAATCTAAAATCTCTTGGATGATTCAGTCATCCAATCAATTGATTTCTCCAAATGGGTATCCAACATCATGCCTATAAGTAAGAAACCAATTAGGATTTGAGTTTATCCATGTTTCATGACATCAAAAATAATGGAATGATCCTCAAATAAATGGAATGAAACAAAGCATGACAAAAATATTATTTCCCCTTACTCAATAATTTAATGATCCTCAGATAAATGGGAGGACATGAAATACTATCTCTCATGGATAGTTTTTCAGATTATAATTATATTCAAATTATATGTGAGGATTAACATAAAACAACCTTCACTACATCTTGGGGAACATTTTTCTATCAAGTCATGCCTTTTGGATTGAAAATGTTGGGGTAAATTATAAAATATCCATGAATTTTATCCTCTATGACATTCAACATGACATTGTTGTGGATTATGTGGATGAAATATTAGTCAAATAAAAAATTATAGTTAAACATCCACCCATTTTTCATAGAAATTTTTAAAGACTAAGGGAATACAAGGTGAACTTCAATCATAAAAAATGTATATTTGGTATCACATTAATACATTTGTTTGGATTTATTATATACATAAGAGGTATCAAATTTTATTTATAAAAATTCAAAACCTTTATAAAGATGACTCTTCCTCAAAATCTCAAGAAACTACACAATCTAAAGGGAAAAGTCCAAGCAATAATGAGATTCGTATCAAAACTTGAAAATAAATGTAAACCATTCATATATCTCTTGAATAATGAATTTGAATTCCATTAGAATAAAAAATGTCACCAATATTTTAAACATCTCAATAATTATGTTTCAATTTTGTTAGTGCTAGTTAAACCTACTCCTTGGAATCCACTACTACTTTACATCTCAACAACACAATCTATATTGGGAGATATTTTAGACAAACATGATGATAAAGGAATAGATAGATTTATTTATTATCTAATAAATAATTTTTAATCATACAAACTTGAATACACCCCCATAAATAAGGCATGATTAGATTTTTTTAACCTATACATAAGTTACAACACTACATTCTCAACAAAAAAATTATTACCAAATTTAAAATACATAGTTGGGCTCTTGAAATGAGAATAAGGATTTAATTAGAATAATTAGGGTTAAAATGATGGGGTAAGGATTTATGAAGAAAAAAAAGTGCTGGGTAGAAACCAAAGGCATGCTTCACTTGAGAAAGTAAGTTGAGCTTATATGATCATGAGGATTATGTATACTTAGTTAGAATTAATTTCAAATGAATGAATGTAAATGAATAATGATGATAGTTTGGTAATGTGATTATACATATTATTATTTAATTTAATTTCAATTGGTTAATCAACTTAATATTTATTATAACATATAACAAGATGCACCACAATATGAAAAATCATGATAACATTATTGTGATATGTAGAAAGACTGACACATACACAACAAATAAGAAAGTACATAAATAATGAACCAAAACAATGAAAAACAATTAAAAATGTGTTATTTATGATCCGTTATCAATTTAATTTTTTTTTTGTGATCTATGATATTGATAGTTTTATTTCACACAAATAAATTATGTAAGTGAGAGGGTTGGATTGGGAATTATATATCCTAATAAAGCTACAATTATTTATTTAAACTTGAACAAGGTTTTTAATATGAATAAATACAAGATAAATGGTTTACTTAATTTTTTTTATAATTTCTAATTGTAGAAATTCTTTGGATTTTTAACTAAGGAATAAGTTACAAGCAAAGGGGAAACCAGTTTTAGCATAGAGGATGAATGTGATAGTGTATGGAATGATGGAAGAATTCAATATGGGATGATTGAAGGATTCAGGATGGATCTTCAAAGACCAAATCACATAAGAACCATGTGACTAATATTTCCTATGCCATGGTATCATTGTCCTACAGTGTGTTCTAAAGAAGATTAGATGTACCAAGATGTTTACAAAATATGTATTAAGTCTTAATCTATGTCCTCATTAAGGATAAAATTAGGCAAAAGGATGGTAATGATGGAAAAGATTGGATGGTTTAATTAGAATGATATTTTAGTATGTTTGGGGTGGAATGGAGTGGAACCACCTAAAATTATAGGTTACTTGTAGACAATAGATTTACACATGATGCCA
>JARHVA010010946.1:77500-107500 GCA_037957365.1 Torreya grandis | reverse complement strand
AGCGGTGTCCTATTTTTGGTGATGTTTTCCAACTGAAAATTTGGTTCCAATAGTCATGTTCTTGTAGATCTTTATTGTAATTCATGTTGGCCTAATGCGAATTCATTTAACCCATGATCATTAAATACCATATAAAAGGCCATTGAAATTTTATTTATAAGGGTTGTCACTTATTTATAAGAGAGAAGCAATAATACAAGCAATATTAATCAAGCACTATTCCCTAATCTCTGCATACAACCATCTAACAGTCTTTCAATATTATTCAAACCTCTACACTATTCCCTAGTCATTCCAAGTACACCCAATTTTGCATTTACTTGAATTTTCATCACACTATTACACCAAGCACTTCAATGGGAGAACTACATTTAGCTTGATCCCTCCTCTGAGTATTATTATGTAGGCAGTGTTCCCACACATAAGATGTGAAGTGTGTCCAATGTTTCGTTTACATACTAACCCCTTTTCCCTATTTGTGAAAATATTTTTTCAATTTTATAGAATAAATAAGTACATGAAGAATCATCTTTAAAAGTAGTTCTATTGATAGTGAGAATCTAAAATTTGGTATATAGGCTCATACGGATGTTGTGAACAAAACTTAGAAAAATTACATCTTTGTGAGTAGTTTGGACAATAGGAACAAGATTAGGAATACAACTTTAGAAAGTAGGGTATCTTATTTTTGGTGGTCCTATCCTATCAAGAAACAAAATCCTGATCACAATTTTCACTAGTGTCCCAATCTAGTTCCTCTAGTATAAAACTCTGTCTCAGTCGTAACAACCCAAAATAAGCTGTCATAATTTCTCTCACTTATTACTATTTTTAGAAAAGTAAAATATACAATATGTTTACACAAATCAATGGATTAATTATTTCATATTATTTACTGATTTTATCATACTCTAGGCCCTTTATTATTGAGTAATTAAACAACTAATTTCCCAAAAATAATAAAACATTTGGTGAACCCTAGAAACCCTAGGGTAAATTTGCAGTTGATTTTTCCCATTAATTTCTAAAAAAATTCTTGAATACTACAATGTTCCTCTTAAATTTTAGAATTTTGTAGTAAATTTTAAAATAAATTTGTTTCCAACCCTAGTTACATCAACTACCTCCTAGTAATTTTCTAGTAAATTTCCAATCATTTTCTAAAATTTTAGTTGCATATTTAACTCAAAAATTCAATTTCAATTTCAAAATATTCATAGTATGTTGTAAAAATATTTTTGAAAAATCCTTTTTGTATATACCTCTTATTTTGCTCTTGACGTATCACCTTACATATTTGAGAGATTCATATCTTTTATATGCATATCCTAGTTCCTTGTTTAAATTATATTAATTTATATTTTCTACTATTATCTAATTTATTTTCTTTATGCCACCTAAGTTCCTTGCATCTCTTCCTTAAATATTAAGTGCACGACTTAGTGGCAATCCTCTTGAATTCACCTAGATTCCTTCAACTTAACCATATGCTATGGATAAATAACTAGTTTAGACTCTAGTTATAGATTCTAGACATCTGGATTACACCAATTTAAATTAGAATGATTCAAACAATGAGTAATATGAAAATACCAATGATGATGTACACACCAATGCTCATTCTCCACCATATTGGACTATTGATCCACTTCCACCCATTGTTGATAATGAAGTTCTAGTCAACAAAGATTTAATCCTCTAAATTTCTAGAGAAAGACTCAAGGAATAGTGTCAAGATCATACTCTTATATTACAATCTCTCATGGAAATAAAAAGGCTAAACAAGTTAATTTTTCCATTCCTACAAATTAACCAATTGAAAATGACACTACAGGGGAAATTATGTCTCAACAAGCCCCTATAGCAGCCTAACCTATCTCTATGCCACTATTTACAAGTAGTACATCCCTATCTCCTGATGTGTTAGCCCTTGTGGAAGAGAAAAAATCTCTTTAATCCAAGGTGTTACATCTTAAACAAGGTGCCACTAAACATACATAGGATTTGGATTCTTTTACTCTTTTACATACACCATTGGCATGTCACATTACTTCTACACCCTTGTCACAAGGTTTTAGTCAATTTAAGCTTACTCTTTATGATGTCAAGGGTGATCCAAAGACACATTTCAAATATTTTTATGCAACATGTTTGGATTATGTACCAAATGGCTGGCTACTTACCAAGATATTTCCATGGAGTCTAAAGGATTATTATTTACAATGGTTCTATAGTCTATCAAATCAGTTGGTCAATGCATTATATCCTTTAGTTGATATGTTCCTAGCACATTTCAATATCAACATTAGTGATAAGGTCTCTTATGCATAAATTTCACAACAAAAATATAAATAAAATGAGTATCTCATAGACTATGTGCTTCAATATAAAAACCATCTTGGCTAAGATGACTAGCCCCATGGTAGATCAAGAGCTATAGGATCTCTTCAAATAGAGCCTTCTAGCAACAGTTCTTGAATCTATTTTTTTCAAAAGATTCTCTTCCTTCATTGAATTGTGTCATACACTAAAAGAAAGAGAAATTAAAACCCATTTCAGTGGGAAAACTCAAGTATACAAGCATCCCAGACATAACAAACAAGAGTAATAGTAAAATCTCATACAAGGTAAAAGTCAATGATAACAAGAATCATAATCAACCAATAGTCAATACAAATTCAGATCCCCTCAACATGTGGTTTTATTATCACCTCCTTGGTGTGCATTTTCTAATCTACCAATTTCTCCAACTAGAGTTTTACAACAATTTTTGGAATGTAACATCATCACTCTCCCTCTTATTTGAGAAGTTGACCCAACAAATAATCTTCCATAGGGATATGATTAACATGCAATTTGTAATTTTCATATGGCACCAAACCACACTATAAATAAATGCATTAGTTTGAGACATAAGATACATGAATTGATAGATGACAACCTACTTGATCTTGTCACTATAATTGAGATTCCATCGACAAAGAAAAAACAAGATAAAGCATTGAAAATATTCTCAGATCTATTTCCACAAAATTCAAAATAGTATATAGCGGACACATCAAGGGTTTATCATGCATATCAGGCACATCCACCACCAAATACATACAATGCACCTTTAGTTGAGTTACATCCTTTGAGTAACATGATCGGTGTATACAATTCAAAAGTTCCAGCTCTACCTTCTTAGAGCAGGAGCAGGAGTTCATTGAGGATGATTCAAATTACAATGCACTTTTTATTATAAATCACATCATAGTAAACCTATTCACAATGTGCTTATTAACAATAGTTCCAGTCTTAACATGTGCACCTTGACACTACTATAACATTTGGGTTATTCAGAGTAGGATATCACTCCAATAGATATAATTATCAATAGATTTAGTGTGCACATTTGGAGTTCATTAGATGAGATTGTAATTCCTTTACAGACTTGTCTAACATATGTGACCACATATTTCACCATAGTTCCTAGTGTCAGAGTTTTTTGATATGTTATTTGGTCACCCATGGATTCAAAAAAATTGAGCAGTACCTTCTACAATTCATAGATGCATGAAATTCTATTCATTCCAATCAAGTTATTAAAGTCGATAGAGTTCCATATGAGCTACCACTCCTTACTTTAGAGCCATCGACCAATTTATAATCACCAGTTTCATTTAGCCACTAGTTTTAATTTTGTGACTAGTTTTAGCTTCTCCAATTTTAATTCCTCTTCCACTTTAGATTTAGACATAGTTGAGGGCTTCCATCACAAGTATGGAAATTTTATACACATCCACAACTTTGGGATTCTAGGTAGCTTCTAATTACAGTATTCACACCTAAATTAGTATCATTTAGATCTCATACATCTACACATAGAGCACATCTTTAGAGAGCTTCTCCTACTTCCATATGGGTCCCTAAGAGCCCTATAGTTGCATCCACTTCTCAAAGTTATAGAGGGAACCTAGAGTTAGTTTTTGTTTCAAATATTTTAGAACATTTATAACATACATAGCTTTCAGACTGATAGTCTTAACCTTTCCATCATGATTCACAATCACGTACGATACATTTGTTTGATACAAGACACCATGACAGGGAGTCTCATCTGAGACTCATCAGTTACTATCATTTCTTCTGAGTCTTTCCTATACATAGCTTATTTAAAAATTATAAAAATAGTATAACATTTCAAAATACAAAAACATTCAAATCTATCCAAAAACATAAAAACATTTTGATTGTATACATCATCTATGCTGTACATTGCTACTCCTATGTTAGGACTTACAATTTTTGTTTCATTCTATCATTTTTCAATTTATCTACATTTCCATGCTTCACTTGATCTTCTTTGAGTTTGTGTAGTGACATCCATATCCTTGCTTGCTTTACTCTACCCATTGAGGAAGTATCATGCTTCTATATTTGAGATGCACATCAATATACATACCCACTACTAGCATATTATACATGACTAAACCATCTAGGTTATGTCATTCTTACACTACATACTCCAAGTTATCGTGTTGATGTACTTTACATACTAGATTAGACAAATTACTATATCAACATTTCACTAGTATCTAGCAACTGTGTATCTCTTTAGCATATACCTAGTCTTATATTAGACATGTCTTGCATATTTTCAATCTTGCTTCGATTAGTTAGATGTGATTCTATCTTTCCATTTATTACTTGCTTTCTCTTCTTGCTTAGAATATCTTGTTGGATTGCATTTCCAATTTCTTCTTATCTCTTTTGTGTGTCTTAAAATATTTGCCAATGTCCTTTTCTTCTATTCATGTGTGTGTACCTTTGAACATTTACCCATGTCTCTTGTTTTTACTCTTCTATGTGCTTATGGCCCTCATGTCAATCTTGCTTATTTTATGGTATGTGTATGATAGATTTGAACATGCCTTGTATGTTTGCTTTCTAGTATGAGTGACATGTGCCCATGTCCCATATTTTCTTAAACCCTTGGCCACCTTTGTATGCTTATTTATTATTTCTTTGTATGCTTGTTGTTTGATTGTTTTTCCTTGTTTGAAAATGCCACGATCTATATCATGTACTTCCTTATTTTCTTGGATGCCATAACGGACATCATGCTCCATCCCTCCTTGATAAAAAACTAACAACTAACACTTTTGATTCTAATTCAATATATTTCACATGTTTTTACATTATTATATCTACCTAGGCATACCCCTGTTGATCTAACAATCTATCGATACAAACCTTGTTATATATCAAGATATCTTATCAATTATCATTGTTATATCATATATCTATGCATTATAACACACTTATAGTTCTCTTTATTGTGAGGGTAGTCATTATAACATATTCATTCCTACCCTTAAAAGAGGAGGCAACAAATAAGGGTTTTGTCATAGAGATCAGAGTTCCTAGTGGTGGAAATAATAGTTTTCAAAACACTCAGAATAGACTCTAGACATCAGACCAAGCAGAATAGACTAGGGAAACATCACAGATTCTATAACAATCATTAGACTTGGCCTTGGAAAATAGTGCCAAAGTTTGGACTATAGTCCTGAATAGTGTGGTGTCCTATTTTTGGTACTCCTATATGGATAATAAAAAAATCATTTTTTCCAAAAATAGACAAAAAGGTAAGTTCATTCATAGGGTTTTTAGTATAGCATAGTCTAGAATGAGCATGTTTTAATATAATTTTCGCTCAGAGAATATAGATATGGGGGACATCATGTGTGACATGATAGATCTCACTTCTAGTTTTAGATTAAGAATTAGATAAAACTTTTAGATCCAAATCAATATTTTTTAGACACCGGTGATTGGGGGAGATGTTCATGGCACATTTATCCTCCTTTTTTTCTAAGTTCAGTTTATTTTCCAAGCATTTCTCAGTAGTTGCATGCCTTACTCCATCTGTAAGTGGTTGGCATCCTTTTTCAAGTTTAGTTTTCATATAATCTTAGCTTTTTGAGTACCTAAGCTCCTAATTTGGATTCCACATAAGCCTATTACACTAGTTTTGAAGTGGCATTCATACATTCCTAATGTCCATATTTTGAAATGGACAAGAGTGGCATAGTTTCTAGCATACATTCAGCTATCCATGTCAATATTATCAGATCATAGTACATTCATGGGATTCAAGATCCATCTCATATGACATACTTATCCATAGAGATATCAGTTTATGAGTTTCACCTTTATAGAGGAAATGATGGAGGTAAACAGCTAGCCTTTGCATTCTTGAGCCACCTATTTAGATGGATTGAAGGCATAGTCCAAACATTGATTGGAACATGCATTATTTGTTAGCTTTACTTAGTAGGTGAAACTAGAGCCAAAGGGCCTACCTTTGCATTCTTTATCCACTTTTAGGGAATTAAGGACTCAATTTCATTTATGATATTAATTTTGGTACATTACACACCTAGCACAATTTATCATCACAACAGGTTTTGTATTAGTTTGCATACTTATTGAGATGTATTTGTTCCTTTCTCTTCTTTTCTCTCTTACCTAGCTTTTATACGTTCTTATTTTAGATATAGTGTATCTAGAAAGGACTGATCTACCCTATGTTTTTCATTACAGATTCACACTTCACATTGTGCTCTCTTTACACACATCTAACATCACACAGCTTCATGAGCTTCACCTTTACAGGTAAGTTTAGGTATGTTTTTATTTTTCTTTCATCCTATTATTTCTCTTAAATGAATCACTAGAATAAAGTGGGGGAATTGGATTCATATAAAATATGAAATTTGTAACTTGGGTATGGCTAATAACATTCAATTCATAGGTCTATTTTGCTTTCTTTCCTAACCCTCTTAGGCATGTTTTTATAGTTTCCCAATCATCTATAGCCTTATAGCCTAAACCCTTACTGACCTAGGATAATCTTTCCATGACAAATCCATGCCCCTAGTTCTCCTACCCTCAAGACAACAACACCTAAAGTTGGACTATAATGCTGAAACTTAGGGTGTCTTATTTTTGGCATTGTTGTCCAAGTGAAAATTTGGTTAAAATGGTCATATTCTCCAAGATCCTTATCCTAATTCATGTAAGTCTAATGCAAATTCATTTAACCCATTATCATTAAATGCCTTATAAAAATCTATTCAAAGTCCATTTAGAAGGGTTGGTACTCATTTACAAGACAGAAGCAAGAATACAAACAATACTACTCAAACACTATTCCCTCTTGTCTGCATACAACCATCCAACAATCTTTCAAGCTTATTCAAACCTCTACACTAGTCCCTATTCATTCAAAGTACACTCAATTTCATATTTACTTGCATTTTCATCACACTATTGCACCAAGAACTTTAATGGGAGGAATACATATAGCTTCATCCCTCCTTAGAGTATTGGTATGTAGGTAGTGTTCTGACACATAGGGTGTGAATTGCATCCTGTGTATCCTTTACACACTAAGCCCTTTTCCCTATTTTCAAAAAAAATTCAATTCAATTGCATAGAAGACACAACAAAATTAATAATCAGCTCTATAGGGAGTTTCATTGACAATGTGGATCAAAAATTTGGTGCATAGGCTCATATAGATGTTGTGAACAAAACCCAAAAATATCATGTCTCTATGAGTATCTTGGACAGTAAAAGCAAGACCAAGACTACAACATCAGATAGCAAGGTGTCCTTTTTCAACAGTCTTGTCTAATCAAGAAATGAACTCTATATCTTAGTTTGCGATAGTGTCCTAGTCCCATTTATCTAGTATTAGACATTGTCTCTACTGTAACCGCCCAGAATAAACTAAGTCATATTTTCTCTCACTTATTACTATTTTTAGAAAAAGAAAAACTACAATCTGTTTACATAAATCAGTGGCTTGATTATTCCATATTATTTATTGATTTTAGCATACTCCAAACCCTTTATTATTGAGGAATTAAACACCTAATTTCCCAAAAATAATAAAACAATAATCAATAAGATTTCAAACACAATATATTTATTTGTGTCATTCGTGGTTAATAGCCTTATCTTTTTTTTATTAGATGTCTTATGTTTTAGTTATACTAGATATAAATTTAATATTTTATTGTACAATATATAATTTAGTAATTTATGAGATGTTATATTGAAAGTTATCATCATTAGAAGACACTAATTTATAGATTCCCCTCCAATAATTCCACATGAATTTTTATTTTCAATAATCCATATGTAAGCTGAGATATTTGAAGGGATGGATTAGATAATTTTACTTTGAAGTTACATAAAAAGGTTGAATATGTGTAATACATCTAATATTTTCTATCTATGTATAATACAATGATCCTCATCTTATTAAATTTAATTGCACCATTATGTGCACACTTAATTAAATAAGTCTTTCCTTTCATACCTAATAGATTGTCCACATTAGCTTTTATAAGTTGAATATGATCAGATTATACCACTTTCAATGTATGTATGGAATTCATGTGTCTACTTACAATACCGGGGATGGTTATCGAAGAGGTGGTTTCCACTAGAGATGTCATTGAAATTTATGTTCTGGAAAATATTTATGTTCTTATGTTAAGTGTTATTAATATTTTACTATATTTTAATGTTTTCATAAGGATGTAGAGGTTCCACTAATATGTTATCAATACAAGTGAATGACCCTTACATGTATTCAATACTAGATATACTCTTTTTTAGAATCTAAGTGAGTGACACTTATGTTTATAGAAATAAGTGATTTTATGTTCTAAATTTAATATTGGATCTATGTGGATTATTATTTTACAATATTTTTAATAAAACAATAATTTTAATGTATGTTTTATAATATGTGTAAAACTAGAGTATATCATAATTCTAAAGATGTACAATAACTAACTATTTTTATTTTGACAAATTGTTAAATATATAATGTTTTTATTTATGAAAATGATTAGGAAGAAAAAAATTACTTCAAACAAAGATTTTTATTGACTATTTTAGAGGTCTGACAATGAAAACTAGAAAAATAGTTGAGTTTGCATGCTCAAGATCAAATCCAAAATCTAAAACCACTTCTAGATATGTTCGATGTAAGTGGATAGTAGTGCATGAATTCATATTTGTTAATCATTGACTTGTCATAGTTTACCATGATAAATTACTAACAAATAATATATGAAAAAATATAATTATGATAATGACACAACAATAATAAAATCTATTAATTCTTTAACCCTTGCGTAAATAAAGTTTAATAATGAAAGATTATCCTAATTAAAGTTAGGAGAAAGATACTTTAAAAAGTTGGCCAATAAATGAATTTATATTATATTGATATTATAATAATAAATATTGAATCTAAGCATATACCAAAAAGATATGTACAACATTCAATATTATGATATGGTAATATAAAGAAGAAATTATACATAGATTATACAATGGTCCACATGTAGATATGAGTAATGAAGGTGTAAAAAATAGAATGTATGATGCTTCTAATCTAGTTGTTAGATTCTAAAAATTAGCCTTCTATCAACATCGACACTTATGTTGCCTTGTGGACACTTATGTCAATAATATTTTTCAATCTTCAATACATCTGTCATGAATTATTAATTATTGAATACAAATTACACATATATCTTTTTGGGTTTTCTATTAACTTTTGGATTATGTGTTCAGGTCATGCGCATAGATTGCCAATGTTATAATATAGTTAAAACCCTAAAATATCTTTTTAGGCCTTGTTATCCTACCAAAAATTGGTTAGTGGTCTCATAATGTCAAGATGACCTCAAGGAACCCTGTATCAATAGGCATTAGCTACATAGCCAATACTCTCAAGAGGGCCCTAAATATATGTAGTTATCCCATATGTGTTGGCTTGTGTGTGAAATTTTTTATAGAATGTTATATGTAAGTGCATGTAGTGATATATCTTATAACTCGAAAAATATTTCTCATCTATTTTTTAAATGCTTCATACCTATAATATGAGATCCCCCTGTACTAATATATAAATTTAAAATAATATGGCAATAAAAATAAGTTATGCAATTGATTAAATGAGTTTGAATATGTGTTTTCTTGATCTTTTCCAAATGATTGATGAGTTGAATCTAACTTATAGTTGTTGTGGAGGGTTGAATTGAATATCATGTACAAGTTATGTGATGGGGGGATCGAGTTGGGATAAATATCACTTAAGCATTTTCTAGTATGTCAAAACATCCCACACCATAGTGAGAAATGTGCATAGTGGGGCTTAAATCACCATCATATTTTGAAAATAATCATATTATGAAATGGTGATGAGTGACTTTTAATTTGACACTTTGATCTAGATGTCCTGGGGTATCTCTTCTAACTAGTCCACATGCCTTTGCATTTGAATACCAGTAAATGAAGTGCATGAAATATCATTTTGTATGGTTTGAAATTTTTGCATGACAATATCCCTTGAATTAATAAAAAATTTAAGTGTATTATTATTGAATTATATGTAACTGAATTATATTCCATCACATTTTTATCTTTATCTACCCTTTCTATCTTTGGATTAATTACAAACAATGAGTTGTTAAGTTGTTGCTTCCAATTCAACATACCCTATATTATATATTTGTCTTGGATTGTATCTATATCCATAATTTGTTCATATTCCTCTAAGATCTTGTATATTTCATCCATTTCTAATTTATTTTTCTACCATTGAACTTATAACGATTGCATCTTGTGCACAACTAGTGAGCCTTTTGTTAGTTGTATCAATAGAGCCAAAAAATTATTTTTTGTAGACATGACTTTATCACCTACAAATTGGGTAACTATTGAAAGGTACTTATTTATAATCATATGGCATACATTTGTTAATTAGAGGCTTAGATCTACATTATCCTATTGTAACTACAAGACTTCCTAATCTAATACTAAATCCTTCTATTCTAATGATTCTAAAAAATTAGTTGTGCCTTTAATATATTTGGTGAGTGGTATCCTGGAAACATCAAATGATATTTCATATATTGTCTATATAGAGCCATAAATTATGTGGTAATTGATATAAGGGACATAATTAACTATGTTAAAGGGATAATAATATCTCATAGCCATTGACTAATTATTTGAGGTCTTGTCTAAGAAGCCACCTCTTGTACATCTCCTAGAACAAATTTTTATCCTAAAAGTCTTGGTGATGTTTCCTGCACCATCAATTTTTATGTCTCAAGTTCAATTTATGTTGTACAGTCTAATTTTCTACTGGGTTCTTATTTTAACTCAACTTTAGTTTTTGTTTCTACTGCAACCTTAGTATTAGTTTATGCCTCATCTTTAGATTTAACTTCCAATTCAGCCTTAGCCTTAGTTTCTACCTCAACCTTGGCTTTGAAATTCACATCAGCCTTGGCCTTGGCCTATTTCAATACCTTAGCTTTGGCATTAGCTATAGCATTAGTTTTGTCTTTGGTTTCCTTATCCTAGACCTCTCACATAGCTCTTGCCTCTTGAATGTGAAGAATTTCTCTATATTTTTGCTCTTCTTGAGCCTTTTAAAGTGACATTGTCTCCTCTTTATTTTGTTACATAGTATGTGCTTCTTGTGTTGTCCTTTTTTCTTCTTCTTCTTTCTTTCTTTTCCACATTTGTTTCTTCATCTCCTTTTATTTAGCCTTAATTTCCTTAGATTTCTTCTTCCATTAATCCTCCATGGCATGCTATTTGTACTTCTTCTCTTCCGTGGAACCCTTACACTTTACCTCTTGTTTATTTTTTACTCTTATCTTCCTTCTCCTATCTCTTAACCTCTTTTTATGCCTTTACTAGATCTTAATGTTTCTATCCAACTTCTTATTATGGTTTAGACTATGACAAACTAGTCTCTTCAGAATACTCTATGGGAGTCCATGAGTCCAAAAATAAAAATGATTATGAATATTAGGAAGAGGAGGATTCCATAATTGTACCTCTTCATGTAACCATATTCCTTATGAAAGTTGATAGTGGAGTGAGGTGCTTCTTTGAACTCTTCATAGTATGGACCTATGGATGTTGATAGGAATTGTGTGCTTCATGTGTTTCACTCTCCTCTATTGGATATGTAAAATACAACATCCTATATTTTATTTTTAGGGATGTTTGAGTTATAGTATGGGTATTTGGTCTATGCATGATAGATGGATGTGGACTTTCTTATACTGATAGGTTTGGATCTTAATAAACATAAAATCCTATAGCTATATCTACCTAGAAGATCTCTTCTTAAAACCATTATTAGGTTACATCGTAACATACAATTTCAAATATAATGGACAAAGGAGGTTAGGTAATATCAACACATAGATCCTGTCTTGCCTGATTCTTTACCTAGACGGTGTGCACTAACTTTTAAACAAACTAATTATTTCTCCTCTTCATGATCACAAACATTATTTTTGATGTCTATGGACATGAAAAGTAAAAATTACTATTCCTCAAATCCTAGCTCCGCCAAGTCATAGTCAACTGTTATATTTATAACATGTTTATTATCTAGTCAAAAGTTTGTTTAGTGTGTCCTCTTCTTAGGCAGTGGTTATGGAACTCATCACATTGGTTCCTTCTTATTACATTTTTCAGCATGTGATGGAGTTACTACTATTTATAGTGGTTCCTACAATTGAACTTGTACCTATTTAGGCATAGGTTGTTATTCACCAAGAGCTATGGACTTTAGAGGTTATGCCAATCTAGCATCTATATATTTATGTTTTAGGACTTCCACCTATGCATCAAACATAGTGATAAAAATTGGAAAGAAATTTTTAGTTGATTTGGGTAGCTCATGCACTTTGATTTGAATGTCATTATGCAATTTTTTGACCAATGTATGCTATCCAAAATATTACATAATTTCCTAAGGTAGCATGGGGTGTGAAATAACAATTCTTGGATTTTATGCCACTATCTATTAAATATACATAAATATTCATAATACCAATTTTATTTAATCCATGAAATGTTAGTAAATGCATCACCAGGCTAGCATTATCCAACTAGGTTCATTGGTCCCTTTAGTGACTTCCATTATGTAAAAAAATGAGTAAGATAATAAATGTTTACTAGATTTCCTATGATATACCAGAGAGAATATTTTTAATGTTTATTTTGAGATCTAAGGATAGAAACTTAGGTCAATTAAAATCCTTGTGTAGGTCTATCATGGAATGCACAATTTACACAACACTTTTGGTTGTCTACTTTGCATGTTTGGTTATCTACCAAAAATGCTTGGTGGTGAATTTAGAAAAAATTAAATTAAACCATATTCCATATAATTGATGGTAATTCCACTTCCCACCATTATATATTTTCTCTAATGTCTAAGTGGATAGGTGAAGATATAGATTAGTAAGGCAAAATAGATTGACCTCGATCTTGAAACCCCATTGGTCCTGAGATGGTTACAATCTTGATAAATATAATAACATATTGATACATATTAATTCCAATTTCATTATATCTACTCCAAATTAAGCATTACCTAATCTAAATTCTTAAAATTAAGAATTTAATTAGTTACTCAACACTAGGGCCTCGCATAAGATGTTGAAGTGCTAACACTCATACCTATGATGCTTCTTTTGGGTTTAGGGTAAATAGACTATCTTATACCACATAAATAAAATAAAAAGGATATAGTTCATGATATCTTGATTGTTTAATTCCTCAGACAATCCCCATTTCCTCCTTGTGCACATTAATGAGTGGAATCAATAATTATGTCTTATCCATGTTTGTTTTTATAGACTAGATTGAACACTTTGTTTGATTCATTTGGTATTGGGGAGAAATCTATGCCCAAGTAGTAGATTTTGATATAGATTATAGAGTTATACTATTTTCATAAGTTCATAATGTGTTTTTCTTTTTTGCACACTTTTTATATACTGTCTACCATCCAAATTCATCTTGCCAACAAGTTTAAATGTGTTGAGATGGTTATGCATGAGTTGACCTCCATAATTACTTTAAACCATTTATTATTCAATATGATAAATCTTTGATTCATCTTATAGTAGGTATCTTATGTGACATGATGTACTTTCATCTATCCATGTTCCTTTATGGAACATCATATCATTCTACCACTTGATCTACTTCAATAATATATAATATCTCATTTTTGAATGATCACTCACCATATTTTATTTATACCTATCTTATTATCACCTTGTTATTAGAGTTAATTTATGACCATAGTGTTCTTATTTATAGTTGTATTTCCTTTAATTTGAACTTGTATATCAGTTACACTCTATAATTTTGACTAAGCAAGATTTATTCTGATGCGTTGTGACATAAATACCACACTATACAAACACACACAACACTAAAAACAAAACATAAATAAAATAATATGAAATAAAAATCTAAATTACATAGGGATACTCAACACTCTCTCTTTATTAGTGATGAATGATAGAGATTAATGATGGTAAGGCATAAGCTTGAAACCATTTACATGCCTTGGTATAATGGTTCCATAAATATATTTTAAAATATTGTGCCCTATTGTGAAACATCATGAGTGATAATGGGTCCACTCCATCTAATGCGTAGATTTACTAGAAATTCTTGAAATCTGATGTCATAGAATAATACCACTTTCTCTAGATAAAATTTCTTAGATCCAATGTTATGATCATCCCAAAAAAATTTATTAAACTTTTTAATATTATATTTACATTACATTTGTTTCCTATTTTACTCCATCTTGACCAAATCCATTAATCTATCTTTCAAAGAATTTTGATTGCCTAGCCTCATAATCATTGTAATTTCTAGACTAGGAATAACATATTCCATATGTATAACTACCTTAAGACCATAAACCAATTTAAAAGGAGTGAATCCTATCACAAATTTATAATTTACAAAATATTCCCAAATAATTACATTAATTATATCTTCCTAATAATTCCATACATTGCATATATTCACCAACATTTTACCCATTAGTTTGTTTGAAGCCTTAACTTGCCCTTTTGCTTTTAAATGATAAGCCGTGATTTTGTGTTGTGATATCATGAACTCTTTAATAAGAGTATTGATTTTATTTCAGATGATGTGAGTTCTTATATCATGAATTAAATCAATTAGACATCAAACCTTGTAATGATATTCTCATACAAAAATTTAGTAGCATCCTTCACACTGCATCTTGGTATTTTAATAGTTTCCACCCATTTTGTAAAATAGCTTGTCATAGTAATGATATAGGTCACATGATTCAATTTAATTGGATGAGTTATAATCCCTACAAAATTAATTCCCTATTGTTCAAAATCATTCTCTTCTTACATTGCAACTAGGGGCATCTCATTTCGGTGATTTAATTTTCCCATTCTTTGGAGAACATTATAGTGTTTTTACACCATATGAGAATTATAACACCAATTTGGCCACCAAATACCACTCTATAATATATTTATTATAATGTATTCTCATATGAAATGACATATTACAAATCCCTAATGTGATTCTCGGAGGAGGTGTGGTCACTCATGGTTTAAGTCTACTTTACAAAACAAATCATCCTTCTTAATGTTATAGAAGAATCCATTGATAAGGTTATATGTAATTTATCACCTAACCATTGTTTTCTTATCCATTTCAACATAATGCATATAAAATTTTCCTTTTTATAATAAATTCACAACGTTTTCCATATTATCACGGATCAAAGATGCTCTAAACAAATATTCATATGGGGATTTTTCTTGCATTTATTATAGTTCTTATCTATTCTAGAACCTACTTAAATGATCATGTCCCACATTTTATCTTCTCATCTTCACATTGATTCTAAATTGGAATTCTTGAAACAACATTAGCCACCTAGAGATCCTTCCACCCATCATATGCTTGTTAGCCATGTATCACAAGGCCTAGTGATCTAAAAAATCTCTAACACTGTGGTGAAAAGATAATGCCTAAATTTCTATAAATTAAACATCATTTCTAGTGATTATCTCTATTTTTTCAAATAAGTTTTCTCTGTATCCAACAATTTCCTACTTGAAAAGTGTATAGGATGATCTAAACCACCATCCCTTGGTTGTGCTAATACATCTCCTAATGTGAAACCAAAATCATCAACATGAACATGGAATGGCTTCCTCCAATTTGAAAAAATTAAAATAAGAATTATTTATAACATTTATTTAAGTTCAATAAATGTTTTTTGAAATTATAATCTCTATTTAAACTTTGTATCTTTAAGTAATAACTTTTCCAATGGTATGAGATCAATGTGTATCCTTTGATGAACTTTATGTAATATCCTATGGGAAGAAAAATTCACACCTCTATGGAAATATTCTGAGTTGTCATCCCCACTATTATTTTAATTCTATCATTCAACCATGATTCCATCGCTATATATAGTCTGACCTATAAGAACACTGAAAGGTATGAAAGAGAAGTATTTAATTAAATTAAATGTAATGCACAAGGATCTACAATGTTCTAGTAGTATATGTAGTCTATAAAAGTGATCTTTGAATAAAGAGAAATCATCCCAATAATCCAAATATACCTCTATAAAATCATAATTAATATATTTAAATGTAGTTATGAAATCCCTAGAGAAAATTACAAGAGCATTTCTATGACCAAATATAATTACCTTATATGGAAATGAACCCCATTCCATTATGAAATTTATTTTATCCTAGTCTTACTCTATGGTAAAATATTTATGGTATCCATTAAATCCATCATGAATGAATGGACCTCATGACCTACAACTCTTTCAAGAATCTCATATATGAAGGGTATGGGCAATGGATCATTAATATAGATATCATTTAGTGCATGATCATCCCCATATACTTGAGTCTCACCAATCATCTTCATTTTTAGTATCATGGGACTAACCCAATATATATTTTATACTAGATAGATGATCTTTACTTCTTCAACATGATCTAGCTCAACCTTAACTTTCATCTTCATGTTGGGATTCAATATATATGGGTGATTTTTAATGGGTCTAACATACTATTTCAATTCAATGTGAATCTCCCCCAACAATGAATCTACACCTTTAACTTATGAAAGCTTAGTTAGAAAGACACAATTATAATCCCTTAACAATTGTAATGCCTCCAAAATCTCATTTTGAGACCAAAAGTCTCCCAAAGTCACAAGTTTGGGCATATACATTATTTTGACATTTTATTGAATCTTATTCTATGGTTCTTGATATACTTTGTTAGATCCACTAGTTAGTTACTCTTGTATGGTTAATTTTTTATATTGTTTTGTAATGTTTAAATTATGTATTCTTTCTTCCTCTTATTCTATGCCTTGAATTTTTATTGGGTATGCTTCTCACTTTCATTCAAATAAGACTTATACATCTAGTTCCCCATTACTATCATTAGATTCCATTAGTTCATCATTGATTATATTAAAAAATTTAATAAGAGACTGCTCATGTTTATTAACCTTGTAATTATGAGTTTTAAACAAATATCATGTTGTTTCTTATTGCGATGATGAATCTATCATAGTTCCCAAATCTTCTACCTGGATATAACACATATTTTTTTTCAATTTTTTCAACACATTGTGCATTATTATATTTTCTTATTCAAGAACAAAATTTTGGATAAAATATTTATACATATATGCCCAATATGTAGTTTCTTTTTTTCACTTGTGCCTAATATTTTGTTTCCCTTTTTCACTCCTAATGCATTTACCACATAGTGATAAGTGGTGGTAGTGTGTGGTTGAAAATATGCACCTAGTATCTTCAATCAACACCTTACATAGAGCATTTATCTACACATTGATGAACACGTATCTCTATACATTGACCTTATTAAAATAATGGATAGTATTTTATAATACTGAGTGGTAACTGAAATCATGCTCTCATATATTCACACATTTCATACCTTTGTAGCTCTTGTTTTTTATGAACTTCTGACCATGTAGAAGCATTTACATCTAATGAATAGCTATATTAATTGAATATTTAATCTATATACAGTATATGGTGCTCCAGTCTCAACATAAACTGATTGAGATCTTCTATTGCACAATATTATGGTAATTGGCATTATATAAGAAATACCATACATAGAGGTCATACCTCATAATCTCCCCTAACCCAATTCAACATATGTGTGTCTAAGTTGCCACTTATTGAATATGTTGCTTATTATGTTAAGATAAATTTTATAGTAGGATCTATATAATAAATTTCCATTATACTAGTATTATATAATAAATCTACTTTTAACTTAGTTATAGATTATACAAATAGAGAAGTTCATCCTTTAATTTGAAACTAAAGAGCTAGAGACTTTGTTAGCACTGGATTGTAGACTAGGTACTTTATTATCTGAGGTTGTATGTGTTACTCAAGCTATGATTTAAGTAAGTGATTATCTATAGATCACAAATAATTTTTTTATGTTTACATTGACTTTTAAACAATTATTATTACCATATATATAAGGTGACTCTAGTTATTTTGAGATAATAGGGCTTGCATTCTAGTTTATTTAGTGGTATAACAACTATCTTTCCCATTAGTGTGACTCTAATTTATTTGACACTTTGTTAATAGTCATTTGGCCATAATAAGCCCATTTTTTACCAATCAAAATAGGATAATGGGTTCCATATGTTTTCATGTCAATGAACTAAAAATCTCCTCGCAAGCTTAGTTATAAAAAATTAATATCCACATCTTCCAAATAACCAATTGGCTCTACTCTATCATAGTTTGAAAGACTGAGAATAATAGGACTATAGATTAATTTTGGCCTACCAATGGCTTAATAAGAAGATATATGAATTATATTAACAATAATTCCAAAATCAAATACAACATTAGTAATCTCATATCCTATGAGTTGAATTTCTATATGGACATCAAAATCCTAAGGTTTCTTAGTTTTGACACACCAAACAACATTTTCAATGTTTTATTGTCCTCATTATGCACACTCTAGAATATTATTCAAAATATCAGTAATGTTTTATGATATGTATTCATTATTCAAAGTATTTATTAGTTTCAAAAAATCTATCAAAGCATTCACTACATGTTCTTGTCTCATAATTCACTCAATATTCCAATACATTTATGTGTCAATTTCATTATGGTGTCTCCTTGCAATGAAATTTATTCTTGTATGTCATGAAGTACCTATACATATTGGTACATCAAGATCTTTTCTATAGTAGAATCAAGATATTTATCCCTCTGTGATTTCCATATTTTATGATTTTGTGAAATTTCTAATGGTGGCAACCCTTGATCTGTGCATTGTTGTCTTTTCACTACATGCATGAATGTATTTTCCCTAGGTTAAAATTTTATCATAATTACATTTCACATAGGTTGTCATTTCATCTACTTTTCTAATACTAGATAATATTGATCCTAATGTTGTATTTAAACTCTACAATAAACATAATACATATGTCTCTAAGGACCTATGGGGTAATTTTATGTAAAATAGTTATACTCACCATAAAAATAACATTGAATGGGTTGATGATCTTATCAATTGTAAATATAATGACCTCAGTAATATCCACCTTAATATCCTCCTATGTATCATCCTTTATTTTTTTTAAATCCCCAACCTTGAGACTATTTCCAAGTAAATCCTCCTTACTATCTTTATTATGTATCAGACCCATCATATTATTGTTGAGGTGATGTTAGCGCCCAATTTAATTATTGATGTTGAGGAAGCATTGTTCCTTGAAGACTGATATTTATATTTTAGAGATGATAGTGTCCATCTAACCAAACCCTAATATTGATATTAATGTGATGAAGGCATCCACCTAGGACCACCTTGTGTTACACTAGTCATTTCCACCTTCAGGTTTATAATTCCCTATTTCTTAGTATGAAAATGCCACATTTTTCAATTATGATTTTTTTTTGGGTGATATATTCCTTCATTTCCTATAAACCTCAACAATTATTCTCATCATGATTGGTCAATTTGAAAAAAATAGTAAAATATCTATGATTTTTGAATGTATTGTTGTAATAGATGCTATTTTGATGTTTTATGTCCTACTACTCTAAATAGTTCATAGAACTATATTTTGAGTTTAAGAAAATCATTCTTGATTCCATTATAGAACATAATATATACACCATAATCCAAATTTAAGTTTTTCAATTTCATGCATCTCATCCACTCTCTTGAGAAAATGATCAATTTTTTGCCTCAACTTTGGAGCTTACTACTAGAGTGTATTCATAGTCCTTAGTTTATTCAACTCACAGGAAACTACTTGAGCATCATCCTTAGGCAAGAATTGGGACCAGGCTATGGAAAATCTAATTTTGGATCATAGCCATTATACAAACCAAATAACATTGTCCTTATCCTCAATGATAAAATCAATCTTGTTCATCACGTGTAAAAATATATGATCATAATCATATATGGATTCTCCAGTCCACTGTCCAATCTACTTCAGATCTTCAATAGTATAAATGAATCACATATTGGTATTAAATTCTACAATCATATACTCTTTTACTCATTAAAAATTTAAGACATTAACATTCCTTTCATAAATGAACTCTAAGGCTCGACCTATTAAGGCTCCTAAGAGATCTCACTCTTTTAAATATTTAGAGGTTACTCCCTTATCCTAAATTTCTTGTCATAGGTTAACAAATATTGTTTAGGTTTTGTAGGCACATCATATCATGTCAAATAAAAAAACATGTCTACATTCGATGTCATATTTGTCATACTAGTAATTACTATTACGAGTTTCTTCACACTATAACTATTACTATAGGTTATTATGCAATAATAATTATGAGTACATGTTTTTTCACACTATAATTGGTACTATAGGTTTATGTGCACTATTTTTTATAGGTATATTGAAAATAGTCTCAAAAGTGAATCAAATCTTTTCTATCCTCTTCTTATCTATTGATTTATTAGTATTTGCACTAAGTTTACCAAATTTGTCCATAAATGATTCAAACTAGCTTCTACCCATCCCTTACTCTATACTTTGTGGTCTTCTAACTAATGACAAGTTGTGCATGGGGGGTGCATACTCAATAAATGAATGATATATGTCCTTGAATTATTGTGTCTATGATCTTGATCATATAATTCATTTATGATTATGAATAATATCCTCTTTATAATATTATTTTTGTGATCTAAATAATATCTTTCCTCTTAACTATGATATACTCCTATCCTTTAACTATTCTATTGCTATCCTATTTTCCCCTTCCACTTCACTCTACTCCATATCCTCACTATTTCATTTCTTTCTTCTTCCATGGTTGGCCCTTATTTCCACTGATCTACATATTCTCTACCTTATCCACTTCTATAATCTTGTGTACCCTCTCTCTATGATTATTTATCTTTAACATCCTTTGGCTTATTCCTAATCCTATTTGCAGTTACTTATGGATTATTTGATTTATTCTATATTGTTTGTTTTCAAAGTTCTCTTTCATCCCATAATTTTATTCTCACTCAAGATATTTTCATTCTCCATATTCAAGGTTTAGGTTCAAGTTCATGTACTTAGCCCTATATCATTCACTCATTCATCACATGCATCCACATAATGATCGAAGTGGTTAGTCCATATTGGAAGGAGTAGGCACGATGGCATTTTTTATAACCAACATTTAATAAAAGTAAGTAGTCAATGAAGTAAATTTATATATATTCTTCTAATGAATAGGTCCTACATATCTTCAAAAGTTAAATATCCTTTTACAAGAAATTTTGTTATGTATCCATTAATGGTAGTCTTGGTACAATAGTCTACTACATCATTTTAATTATTAATTAGATTTCAGAGGTTTTCTAAATTTTATTCTAAGAAAGCTATAAATTCCATCCTTCTTGGCTAATAATAATAATAATCTAATCTATATATGCTCCTGATTAATTTATTTTTCACTCTTCCTTATTATTTTCACTTTTTCTTTTGTAAAATCTTAGAGTCTTTCATTGATCCATATTTACATATCTCTTTATTATGGTATCCATCTCAAGATGTTTCAATAAAAATCTCCATGCTCACCACACCATTGTTAGCATAGATTCCTAGAAAACCCTTCTTAACATGATAATATAGGGATAAATCACATATGAAGTGATAAATTTAAATGACATGTCGTAATTCAGATTGTAACTATTGATTAGCAAGTAAAAAATGAGTTTATGCTAAGAAAAAGAGGCTTATTAGAGTCAAAATAATTGACATAAACAATATGGTTAACATATTTAAGAAAATAAATCACTATGCACAAAACAATGATAAAAGACATAATAAAAACATTTTATAATGATATATAGTAATCACTATTATATCAGAACCATATCCAAACATAATTTAGAGATATATCAAGAGCTTTACAAATCACTTCCACTTTATATTCCATCATTTTATTAAGTCCCAAATAAGGAATCTTCATATTCTAAAGTCTATTACTATGCTCACAAATGTTGAATACATACAAAAAGATATGTAAAATACAAAATAGTGTAATTCTCACATGTGTCCTTCCAATATATTCTATGATTTTGGTATCCTTGTCCTACTCCCAATAGTGAACTTGGGAATCAAAAATGACATAGGTCTTTTGTGTCAATACCATTTTTAAGTTGTGTATGTATTTCTTGCACATGGCAAGGTAAATTAAGAATATAAAAAACTGGACCACATTTATTTTCATATTTTACTATCTGAGAGACTAGGATTTCATCACCCAATGTAGAGACAAACCCCATGTACTAATGGGGTATGTAGATTCTTACGGAGATACCATTATTAGCTAAGTAATTATCTATTTTATTGGCACCATGAAGTAATGGGTTTTCATCCTTCAATACCAAATCCCTAG
The DNA here is from genome assembly GCA_037957365.1 of Torreya grandis. Lineage (NCBI taxonomy): Eukaryota > Viridiplantae > Streptophyta > Pinopsida > Cupressales > Taxaceae > Torreya > Torreya grandis. The sequence continues at coordinate 84,609 of JARHVA010010946.1, read as the reverse complement.
ATAACACCTTTGGATCATAGATTTGGACCTAATCATACTGAGGGTATATAAAGGGAATACCTAGATTAGTATATCTATCCTAGATTAAGACCATTCATCCATATATTGAATAGTCAAATAGGGACATGAAATTACAAAATATAACCCAACAAATACCTTTCAAGGTACTGTTAGTGGGCCACTAGTCATTTACACACCTAATTGAATAATCTAAGTCACACTTGGTGATTTGATTTCTACCCTCATATGTAGCCGGTTTAAAACCCAATCCAATGGCATCTATAGAAAAGTATTAGTCCATTTTTTTCATATCCATTACATCATGATGATACTAGTAGCTTCATAGCCTAGATAAATATCCAATACACTAGTTACATTCCCCATCATGATAACCCCTATAAAAACCACAAAGGGAATCTTTTTCTACCATCTCAATCCTCAAATAAAAACATACTTGATGAAACCAATCCATAGTTTATGAAATACAAAAAATTAGTCATCATTTTTTTCACCTAACATTCCTTATCAAACCACCATCCATTATTAATCATATGAAAATAAACCCCATCCAAATTCCACTATCCTTGAAACACTTGATCCATACAAATCCAACAACTAAACATCCAACATCACATAACCTAACTATCCCATACTAGTCCAGCTTATAAGCCATACAAGCTATAATTTTTCTAAATATTGGAAGAAATGGGATGAGAAATAATCACTAAAGTGACAAGACTAGAGATGAAAATTGAATGATCAACCATCACTCAATAAAAACCACATAAATCAAGCTATTTAGACTCAAATATCTAGTAACATCCCATCATCACCCATTAAATGAAAACCATTTACCAACAAACCAAGTGCATCCGTGTAAAAAATCACTAGTTGTTAAATCTATTTATAATCCATGATCAAGCTCCTCCACTTCCAATCAAGGTCATGATCCACCTCTAATTTTTTATGAACCCATTGTTTAACAACCCATATTTATTTAATGTGGCCTACCACCCATATTTGGTCATCCCCTTATTTTTTACAAACCCATATTTTGTCAAACCATATTGACCAACTCACTCTCAACCAATCCATATTTGAAACACAATATGTAATCCAAATCTTTGACCAACATGACCTAATTTAAATATTTTACCCGTCCACTTATGACTATCAAGTCATACAATCTAGTAGCCCATCACCCCATCTCCCATTCCACATCAAAATCAGCCCACACTTAATTCCTCAAGAGACCAAGATACTTTTAGAAAAATAAAACCTAAATGGTTTTCATGTGAGTAGGTTCATTTTAAATAACAAACCAACTTTAGAATCATGTCAGTTTGACAAAACATCATATGTCACACACATCCTCCTCCTAATAGAGTAAATTAATAATAATAATTACTCATGGTTATATGGTTAAAACCTTATGAATTGTTTCCAAAGAACAAAATATGACATTGTGAAAATAAAATATACAAGCATTGATTATAAAGGTAAAGGCTTAGGTCTCCATGAGCACGGCATAATTAAATATATCCATATATGTGTAAACAAAAGATCTTGTGGCATTAGTTAAAAAATATTTAGAATGCAATGTGAAAATTTAATTTATAGTTCTATGTTTTTTTAAGAGACTTCAGCCAACATTAAGATATTCTCCTCTTTTTGTCCCTTTAAATATCATTCTTCCACCAATCCTTTCATTAGAACCACTAATCCTTTCCATCATCTTGATATTAAACATCACACACCCATCAATTTTGAAAATAAAAATACATACCATTGGCCTTATTTCATGATAATCAAATAATGACATAATTCATGGTTTATACGTTGTTAGAAGATCATATAATAGGTTTCAAAGTCAACCTTTATAAATCATCATATTCAAAGGAATAGGATGAGTTACTCAATCAAAATTAATCCTATCAAAACAATCAAAATAAAAAATTAACATCCCCTAGTGAAAACAAATCTTAGGTGATATCAGATCAAAACCAAAATTAAAATCAAGAAAATTAGAAGATCAATATCCCTATTGTGCTATCACATTCACAAGACAAATCTACATCATTTTTTATATACATCATCAATATAATGTTTTGTGAGATTGATAAGAGCATCAAGTTGCATGATGTATACACCTTTCACTTCACCCTCCTTGGAAATTGTCTCTATCATAAGGGATATTATAGTATGCTGATCAACATAGAGGTAGATAAATTAGAAATCAATGAAGTTCATGGTGATATCGCTAGAGTGGATACTTGAAGGATTTAATGTTACTATAATGAAATAAAATAAATAAAAATAAAAATTGATAAATAATTATTTTAAATCAAAAGAGAAAGAGAAATAATCATCCACATGTGAAAATAATTTATATGGTAACTTGGTAAATTACCATGATCAAAAATAGTTTCAGACATCATGCATAAATAATTTTTCTACAAGTACCCTACACTTGGGGGTAAAATCCTTTCCATCCATCCTAACCATCCTTACCAAAATCATCATATATATCCTATTTTGCCCATTATTATTCATGTTTTTATATTGATAATAAAGTGGAATAAGTCTTGAGAAATGTTTTTGTAACATATTGGTACATCTGCAAAATGATGGTTTAATGACTGGACACATCATTCTTACATAACAAGTTCCTTGGAGGTTTATTTCACCCATATCCATGAGGTTCACCATATTAACTATCACTCACTCGTTATCACTCATCATTATTATCCATCCCTAATCATCCTTAATATCTATGTATTTATCCATAATCATCCCTAATACACTCATATGAATCCTTAATTTATCCCTAATCCTCACACATCTACTCATATCCATTCCTAATTGTCTATAATTCTTCCTTATCTATACCTATTCATCCCTAATCCACCTATATCCATCCATAGTGAACCATATTTTCCTTGTATTCACCCCTAATTTTCTTGAGTGCATTTGTATTTTTCCATATTCATCCTTAAACATCTTCTTAAATCCCTTTCATACACTATTGCTTCCATCTACTTTGCTATAACTAGTTATCCCTTTGCTAGTAACACTTGCGTATAAAATTATAAATAAAATAAAATAAAATAATAATAATAATAATAATAATAATAATAATAATAATAATAATAATAATAATACAATCATTAAAATCCAAAAATCTAATATTTTTTAGAATATACCAAATAAATTAGTAAAAATAAATAAATAATAATATTAAAATATAAATATAAATATAAAAATAATATAAAATATAAAATACAAAGATCAATAAAATCAAAAGCAATAGAAATTATATGCATTTTGTGTGTATGTTTTTTGTTTGTTTTATTATTATTTTATGTGTTTCATTATTTTTGTGTCAGTTTCAGTCCTTTAGCATATGGAAACAATGACATCATGATTTTCAATATCATGAAACATCATGTCATGTGCTATATCGAAAGTAAGGTTTCTCAAACAATTTTAATTTGAACAATCTTCGCAATAGGTTCCCATCACCCCATCAAACTCCTTTTTATAAATACACATTTTTTATAACTAACCATCCATATCTAACTACTCATCCTCATGGACTATGTGTGAATACATCTCACTATTCCTATATTTAATCTAAATCATTCTCATCTAATCAATATCCAATAAATATAATCTAATATAATCCAATTATATTAGGAATATCAATTCATTACCGATAGGAGCATCCTTGGGTGCCCATTTAATTTGGCTTCTTCATTATTTAAAATTTTGGTACTTAACCATTCATAAAAAATATCATTACATCATCAATCCATGAAATTATTTATATTTGTGAGTTATGATTTCATATCTTAAACAATCAATCAATAATCTATACATCCATCCAATCAAAGCATGTACCTTCACCAGGATATATCATTCCCAAATCTTCTCCCTTGTATATGTCATTGTTGGGGAAAATCAATGCTTAAAACTTTATTATTTCATTATATCATTCCCAATCTACTCCATTACATATGTTGTTTCTTTGGGAGAACCACATCAATAAACATAATCAAATCAAATGATCCTTGGCTCAAGTGATTTAGTCTCAAAAAATTTATATATCCATTTATATCCATCATCACACTCATCCATTTGCCATTCAACATTATCCTCTATCCCCACTAACCATGTATTCATCAATAATATTTACTCTATCGCTTCCTCTTATTTTAAGATCCCATTCATGTCCATCCCAAGATTCCTTCTCAAGGGCACTTCATGCCAAAATTAATTTATCACCTATCATGTCATCCTTTTAACCTACATCATTCTACTTGAGGTATTCAAGTGCTCAATTTATTTTTGGCTTCTACCAAATTTGTTACATAGGAATCCTTACACACTTAAGGTTACCCATATACATTATTTGTAATATTTCTACATCCTTTAGTTATAATACCCTCAGAATGATGGGAAAAATTATAAATTTAAAATTGAATACCTTAGTGTCAATTCTAACTTATGATCACCATATTCACCAATCGACACTAACCTCATTATAATCCATAATTTCATCCCTAATGTTTTTATAAATTAACACCACTAGATAGTCTACTATTCATATCATCTCTCCCCTAACCAATCAATCACATCATTATCATGACCTTAACCCCATCCCACCAACAATAAAATTTGAATTAATCATGTTAATTGGTTGAAAATATAATCCATGCACATTTCATTTATTCATGGATTAAATAAACCAATATTCATCACATCACCTTTCTATCTCAAGTCATTTACATCATCAATAATCTCAAAATCCTAAAGTCTTACACCAAATCAAATCACCCCAAATCCCAATCTCAATGAGTCATCATATCCCAAGGCAACCCCATGCCCTCCCAAGCTCCCTTATTCATTATGGAATTTGACTTAGTCTAAACCCTTAATCTTGGATAAATATCAATGGTCCACATTAATCCATAAAATATAAATTGACACTCACCCCTCCGTTCTAAAAAAACCTTAGGAACCCAAAAACGTTTTGCCCAATCAATCATCAATCCAATAAATCTATCAATCATCCACTAATCCAAACACATACATTCCAAGGATGTTTTTGATTTGTTTTTGCACGCCACTAGTTTGAAAAACTACATCCAATAATCGAAGGAGAAAATTGATAAATCAAATGGAGAATATTCATTTTTAAGTGGAGGTGATTATCCTTCCATTTTCACTATTATCATAAGTATATTTTTAAATTAGTGTATAATTTGGTTTATTTGAAGTTTTACATGTATATAATTTGATATATGTGTATATATACATTCACACACACACACACACACACACACACACACACACACACACACACACACACACACACACACACACACACACACACACACACACACACACACACACATAGACATACTTTGAATAAAAAAATTACGTTGTATTTATGTGGAATTTTATATTTTAAAATACCATTGAAAAAAAATGTATTTAATAATTTATTTCATGTGATGGCACTAGTAATTGGTATATTGATACCTTTAGTTAGGCTATTTTAATTGAAATGTGTTAATGATATTATATTTTTAATATATGTGCATTTGTGTAATTTATTTAATTAAAAACTATAGATCAAGTGGGCCATCCTGGCAGAAGTATAAATTCTACACCATAATGATTAATATGTATATATTATTTGTGATCATGTATTTATTAATATCAATTCTTAAAGATATTTAAACATGTATTAGTATCATGTGGCACTTGTTTTTGATATTGTTCTTTTTATATATTTGAATTACTCATTACATGTTTATATTTATAAAATGAACTAATTTTTTTTTCATGTCTACATTTGTGCAATTTGAGGCATATTTGTACTATAGACCATGGTTTATTCTATGCATTCTCTACTATTAAATGTTCAAAATACACCTTCAAAAGTAAAAGATAAACTAGTATTATCCTTACTCACGATTGCATTCATTTTTTTATAAATAAGGTTTTCAAATATTTGTATTTATATGTGGAATAATATGTTGTAAAACCACTAAGTTTCTCACTATCTTGAGTTCAAAGGTATTGGTAAAATGATATATCCTTTGTTTTATCCTTGTGTATGCTTTAAACCTTGGTCATTGTATTCCAAAATGTGAAGAAATTATATTGTACATGTATTATGTTTTTTGTTATTACCAAAAAAAATATGTAATTTTTATATTATTGATGATAATTTGAATGATCATTGGATCCTTTTAATATATTTTTGTCTTTGGGGGATAATATGTAGAATTCGATTTTGGTGTCTCATTTTCTATTTTTGTAAATTTCATAATCCTTTTATCTGCTATTTATGATATATTTTCATGTATTGCATAATAATAATTATTGTGACGTATGTTTATACTGCAATAGGTGTAAAATGGTTTTCCTTTTACATACTTAAGATAATGATAAGGATGATAATAATTATGAGGAACAGTGATTAATTTTTTTCTAACACTTTGTATAATATCTTGTGGTCAAACTTTGAGTTTGTCAAATTGAATCGATGACCTCTTATTAAATGTAATTTCATTTAATTTATGTGGTGATTTTAAACTGGTTCCATCCCTTTTTTGAATACCTTATCTTGATATTCCTTGATTATATTTTTTTCCATTGAGTCATCTATCTTATGAGTGACTATTACTAGACTATTTCTTTTAGATGTTAGATGTTCATTTAAATGTTTATTGATAACCTCAAGTTTATGCGAAAATGATGTTAACTGAATAAAATTTTGTGTTATGTAGTTGACATTGAATTCATATTTCAACATGTCTATACATAATGTCTCAACAAAAAAACTCTGAATGGATCAATTTTTGAGTGGAGATACGAGACTCCTATTGATAATAAATTACTTATCCAAATCTAAGGGTTGATAGGCTAATGTAAAAATAAAAAATAAAAAATAGAATACTAAAATGTAGTATTTGGTAAGATCATCATGACCCTATTGTAAAAAAAATTTAAATTGATAACCATGTATTTTTATAATCTAATAAAAATGCATCCCCTAAATTTTTTAATTTAGGTAAGGAACAACTATGAAAACTATA
>JARHVA010010946.1:0-70000 GCA_037957365.1 Torreya grandis | reverse complement strand
TTGAAAAATGTAGGCACAACATACTAGTAAATAATGACACATGTATTTCATGATCTCATTCATAACAAATTTTAAGCTTATGTCGATGATTTAATTTTAAAATAAAAGGAATGATAGCACCATGTAATAGATTTGTGATAGATTTTTAGGAGAATAAAAGAATACAATGTATGACTCATTCCCAAGAAATACATCTTTAGGATTTCATAGGGTGATCCCTTAGGATTTATAATATCCCAATATGTTACTGAGGTTGACCTTAATAAATTTAATTCCATAATATACATACTTACTCCTACTAATTTAAATAAACTTTGTTTCCTCCAAGGCAAGATTCAGATAATACACTACTTTATGGCATAAATCATTGATAAAACTCAATCATTCATCACATTACTTAAAAAGGATATAAAATTTGAATGGGATATTACATGTCAAGAGATATTTTACACACCCAAATATTACTTGTTAAACCTACCTATCTTGGTACCACCAACACCTGACAAGCCACTTCTACCTTATGTCTCAGTGATAGATCATGTACTCGGTGCTTTCATTACATAGCGCAATGATCAACATAAAGAGATATCTATTTACTAAATTAGATTTAAACTTGTTCATTATGAATGAAATTTTCTAGAAATAGAAAAAAATTGATTGGCACTTGTATTTTCTACTCATAAGCTCCAACACTATATGATTAATATTGAGACACAAATCATTACAAAAGTTGATCCATTAAAGTTCTTCATGTTGAAACTGCATCTCTTAGGCTATATTATGAAATAGGTTATGCTACTCATAAAATACGTCATCAAGATCATCTTACAAAAGTTAGTAAGAGGCTAGATAATTGTAGGTCAATTTGTAATAGCCCCATTACTGGATATAAATTATATTAATGATGATTTCAAAAATGACTTTAGATCATATAATACAGCTTATGATATGTGGAGAATGTTCTTTGATAGTTTAGGATGTGCACCTATTGATGGAGATAGAATTATTTTCATAAACCTACTCAAACACATAGTACCTCTCACTTACCAACTCAATTTTTCATGTATCAAAAACATTGCATAATACAAAGCTCTTATCTTATTCCTTCAAGCAACCTAGGTTCTCTTGATCACATCAAATAAATTTTATGGGGATCACAATAAATTGTTAATCTAGTTTTACATAGCTATAAAATAAAATAAAAACTGCTCATTCCTTACAGAAATATGGTTCAATGTTTATAGGCTAAGTTTAAAAACATCTCTATTGAAAATATCCCATGTACAAATAATCATCATGTTGATACAATTGATAGTGTAGCATCATTGATCCCCATTGATATAAATTAGAACTAGTATACCTTCACTATCAAACAATTATAATCTCCATTAGTGTCCCATGTGGAACTCATAGCTCTAGATATTTTAATGAACAGACTAGCATATCAACATTTAAATGGTTCTATGATATATACAAATTTTTGCATAAATCTATTACACATGATACTTTCATAAGCAACAGAAAACATAAATTACATTGAAAGTCCATCCAATATGTCATTATTAGTGGGACAAATTCAACATAAATTTTGATGGACACTTACTCCAATATTTGATATCCAAGGAAGCTAAGTTGGCTATCAAATAGGTGTATGATAGTGAATTTGGTGTTCATTTTAGTGCTAAAGTTATGTCACACAAATTACTTAGGCAAGGTTACTATTGGCCAACCATGGAACAAGAATGCTAGGAATATGACAAGCTATGTAACAAATGTCAATGCTATGGAAACCTACACCATGTGCCTTCACAAAACCTACAACCTATCATATCCTTATGGCCATTCATGTTATGGGGTTTTAATCTATTTAAAAAGATAAATCAATAATATATAAGAGATCACAAATTCATTATCACATCTATATAATAATTCACAAAATGGGTGGAAACCATTCTAGTAAAGAATAGAAAGAGATAAGATATATGTCGTTACTCAGGACTATTATTATTTCCCACATTGGCCTCCTAGTAGCCATCATCAAAGATAATGGAACCTCTTTCAAGAATAAAATAGTGGATAAATGTTGTATTAAATATAAAATCTACCACACATTCTCTAATATATATTAACAAGATGGAAATGCTTAAGGATAAACAATAAAAATGACAATCAACAGTATCCTTAGCCAAACAATTACCTGATTTATTGATGATTCAGCACAATCAAATCATCTAAGCACTATGGACTTACCACACCAATATATGGATGCCAATAAGAAATATTCTTTATTCACTAGTATATGAAACAAAAGCAGTTATCCCACTAGAGTTACAAACACCATCCTTATGGGTCTCTTTAAAAGGGCTCATCATAGATGATTAATATAGAGAGAGATGTCTCCATGAATTAAAATAATTGGATCACATGTGCATTCATGCAAGAGAGCATCTCAGGACATATTAGAAATGAATATAATAGACCTAAACTAACCATGTTGATAATAAGGAACTTGGATTCAATTATTTAGTTTTAAAATAAAATATCAGAAACATCAATACAAAGAAGGAAAAAAAAAGAAAATTCAAATCAAATTGTCTTGGCCCAAACATAATCACAAAGAATATTAGCCTAAAAGTATATTTTATAGCTCCATTTCATGGAAAGGCAATCAAGAATCCATTGAACATCATTTATATAAGGATATTTTACATATAGAATATACAACCTTTTTTTACATGTTTCCTGGACATAACTTATATTCAAAATATACAAAAATAATACAATATTTTAAAAATACAAAATATTAAAATATTTACTCAATAACATAAAATTACAAGTTATATACATTTCTATGTTTACATTTCTTATATTTTATAGACATTACATCTTCTATCTATATTAATATAGTTGGTTTTATCATATGCACATGCTGCACTTGTTCTTGTTGAGTGCTTGCAGATTACTATAGGACTCAGGTCCACTACATCGATCTAGATTTGCTATTATTTATCCACTAGGGGCTTATACATAGATATATGGGTCCTTCATTTGACACTTGTCTCTTATTTATTACAAACTCCAAGTTTAGATGCTATGAGGGACCTAATGCATCTCCCCTTTCCTACTTGGGTGTTTTGATAGACATCATGCCCCATCCCTATAGGTAATTACCCAAATTCTACTCATATTTGTTGTTATATTCATTTTTATATCTATCTTGACACCCTTGTGAATGTTAGACATGAAAAGCATCATATGTTAAAAATTTATGCTCAGATTATCTTAAATTTTGATGTTATTTATACACATTTTATTGGATTATTATGCAATTATCATATATGCTTCAGCTAACACACATCTTGCAGAGCTTTTTCTTTTGAGAATAGTTCTTGAACAAGTTCAACAACTCCCTTCAAAATATGTGGCATTACCTAGGTTTTTGCATAGAGATCGAGCTCTTATAATGCACTCAAAATATAATTTTAGCACACAGGATTAAAATAAAGAAACTAAACTCAAGTAAACACAATGGGAAAATACAGATGCAAAGATTATTAAAGTTGCACATAAATTAGACCAGACGGACACTAGTGCCCAAATTTGGATGCTAGCCCCACATTTCCAAAAATGGCACTACTATCTAATATATGGTGCTACTATCTAATATCCTAATTTCATAAAAATATGGATTGCGTAAAAAATTATAATATGTATATTACTAGTTTACTTAGGTTGAGTTATATATTTATCAGTTTTGCTCAAATTCATAACATTTTAGCTCAGATTCATCCCAGTTTACTCAGATTAGGAATATCATGCACTTCATGACCATTCCCATATTCAATTTAGATACCAATGTATAGATTATTATAACTCACTTCATAATCCATATGCTCATATATCATATTTAGGGGCATGTGGACGGTACATTATTTATATGTGTTCAATTACACACTAATTGATTAGTCTGAATGACAAATTCCATGTAATGTTATATGTTATATACACTTGATAACATATTACAGGCTGCACACTAGTTTTATTCCTTACTCCATGTGTAGTGGTTGGCATTCCCAAGTAGCCCAAAGCTGACCAATATACCTGAATGGCCATAAAACCAACATACCCAATTAAATAATTTTAATTACATCGTGTAGTTTTAGTTTCGGATGCATCTACTACACATGGGTGGGTAATGATGGAGTCATAACCTACTTGAGTTATTGATCCACCAAAATTAGAGGGTTTCATACACTATTGGTCCAATACAAGCTATCCAAAGGTCATGATCCACAAAACAAGGGTTGGTAATGATGGAGTCAAAACAAAATTAAATTCTTTAGCCAACCACACATGAGGATTGAGCAAGCCATCAATTCAGTCCAATCTATTCACCAATTGATCACTATATAGATGCACACACATTGGTTTATGTACCTACTATGTTGTATTCAATCCTTTTCGCTCTCATATATCTTTACATAGTTTTACTCAGATTTTACTTCATTACTCAGTTTATTCATTTAATTTTTATATGTCTTAAGTAAGGACCATTTTCTGCACATTTCACTTTTAGGACATGCATTTGATCATGTTTCACATACTCAAACCTATTTCCATGTCCTTCACCTCTTATGTAAGTCCAATTATGCTTCTTATTCCTTTATGCTAGTCATTTCTATCTATTACATTTATCAAATACAAGGGGGTAAATGTAATCACCTAAAATTGATATTATAGTGATAAGAGTGTTACTTGAGACTACATATCCCTATATTAGCCATAGACCTATCCTAGAGCCTATTTTTGCACTTATTCATCCTTCATGTGGGTAACATGCATCTTTAGTCAGCCCCAAAGCAGTCCTAAACCCTTATCTATTAATCTTAGACCTTCATGCCTAGTGTTTTGGTAGTTGGACACTAGTGCCATAATAATTACACTTGCACCAACACTTAAGTGGGGAGAACTACATCGGGCTTGATCTTTTCTCAGAGTATTGGTATGTAATCAACTATCATCATAACGGGGTTTTGAGGATGTCCATCTTACACCACTAATAAATAGACTTTTCATCTTGTATCAACCAGATGCCCTAGATACATCTAAGATTAGGTTTTGCTCATAAATTTAGTCCAAATAAGAAATATATAAGGTTTCAGACGTCAAGCACATAGGAACAAACCTTAAAAATATAGACATAGGTGTACATAGAAACTTGAAATAATCCTACATAGAGGACACTATTGCCAATTTAGTGACACTACCACCACATTTAAAATAATGGAACTACTATCCAATTAGGGTGCTACTATCAAAAAGGGGTTAGGACATTAGGATCCTATTTTAGACACTCAGACTATCTTCTACTTTAGTCTTTATCCTCCAAATGATATTTCTTGATTGTTTTTTAGATAAGATATTACTTGCATTATTTATTACTATTTAAAATAATAATAAAGTTAGTCAATTCTATAACAAATTAGTGGTTGTATTTATTGTATATTATTACCTTGATTTATCATACTCAACAATTTAATAAACATACAATTTACAAAAACTAAGTCTTAAGATGTTAAAAAATAATGCTTCAAGAAAGACCAAGTGATTCATATCCAAAATCAGAAAAATATAACCGAAAACTAAAACTAAAAGCCTAAAATCTCAAACTAACGCAAATAGAAAGACCCAAAAAAATTAAAATGAAAAAGAATCATATTTTTTCTAATTTCAATATTTTGTATAAAATATGGTTTGTGTAACTTCTCATTCCTAGACACATCTTCAATCTTTTGATATCCTCTTCCTTTAATGTCTTTATAAATGTGTTAGTGATTTTGTCCTTGGATATGCAATACACTAATTTGATTTCTTTATATTTTAGTAATTATCTGGTGAAGTGAAACTTTATATCTATATATTTGATTATTCCATAAAAAAATGGGTTCTTTGATAATGAAATCGTTAAATTGTTATCACAAAATATAAATATTTCTTATTATTATTAATTCATTAATTCTCCAGAGTGTCATTCTCAATCAAAACACGTGATAACTTATTGAAGTCACTTCTACATATTTTGCCTCCATATTAGACAATGCAACAATAGGTTTCTTCTTTGATGAGCATGAAACTTCACCTAATCCAAGATGAAATACAAATCCATAATTACTTTTTCTATCATCAATGTTTCATACCCAATCACTATCAGTGTATCCAACAAGTTTCAACTAATCCATCCTTTCATAAAATATTCCATCATTAATTTTTACTTTTGTATATTGAAGTATTCTATTACCTGCTTATAAATGTGTGTCTCAAGGATCCTCCATGAATTTGCTAATAAATATTAAAACAAACATTAAATCAGGCTTTGTTATTGTTAAATACATTAAACTTCTTAGTAATCTTTTGTACAAAGTGGGATAATTTCTTCTATTGTCATCTTCCTTACTTAACTTCACACCCATAGAAATAGGTGTGATTTCAGGCTCCCTATTTTCAAGTCTAAACCTCTTTATAATACCAAGGCATAGTTACTTTGATAAATGAAAATACCATCACTAATTTTTAAGACTTTTATACTAATAAAATAATGTATCATGCCCAAATCAGACATTTCAAATTATATCTTCATTGATTTTGAGAATTATTCAAGGATACATTTACTATTTCCATTATAAATCAAATCATCCAGATATTAAAAAACTATCATCATTTCTCCTTGCTTATTTTTCTTGATCAAAATAGTTTTTTTTAAAGTACATTTAATGAAACCATTCTTTTCAATGTAATAATCAATTCTACTATACCACACTCTAGGTGCTTGTTTCAATCCATATAACACCATTTTGTGTTTGATAACTTTAGCTTATAATCCTTTAACTTCAAATCCTAGTGGTTTTTCTTTGTAGATGTCTTCCTCCAAAACTCAATTTCAGAATGTAGATTTGGCATCCATCTACAATATCTTCCATCTGTTTTCATCTTCTACTACAATAATCATTCTAATGGTGTCTATCCTTGCCACTAGTGAAAACACTTCATTATAGTCTATGTATATTTTTTGTTTGAATCCTTTGGCTACCAACCTGGATTGATACTTGCCAATTTACCTTGATGGTTGTATTTGGTCTTGTATAACCTCTTTTCTCCAATATCTTGTTTGGTTTCTGGGAGGTCTGCAAGATCCAAATTTTTATTCTTATCTATTATTGAAATATCCTCTTCCATTGTTTTTACCCACTTTTCATCACTTATTGTTTCTTCAAAAATAATTGGATCACATTAACAAAGAGTGCAAAATGACATATTTCTTCATTTATCTCTATTGTATCCTAATAGATATCATGCAATCTCCTTGTATTTGGTATTGTTCCTTCTTGAGACTATATTATGGGTGATGAATAAACATAGTATCTTCATTATTAGGAATTACTAATAGGTGTTGAAGTATGAATTAGGCTAGTACTTGATCCTATGACGCTACTTGGAGATGAATGTTGAATATTATTTCATCAATTTCAATGTTGATCTGTAGTTATTTATTTATTTATTCCCAATTCCATGCTCAATTTTATGAGAAGTTGACATATCTACCAATAATAAACTTCTTTGTCACTAGATTGTACAACCTATAAGCTTTGGACTCATTATTGTAGCCAACAAAAATGTAATTTTTCCTTTACCATCGAACTTTTTTCTCAATGCATATGGAATATGTGCATGTGTAATACACCCAAAAAGTCTTAAATGCGATACACATTGTCTACAATTTCCCCATTATTCTTTAGGTACCATGTCCTATACTCTTTTTGAAGGACATATATTTAAAATTTAAATTGCACAACAAATTTTTTCAGCCCAAAATTCTTTGGGAATATTTTTTACTTTCAACATACTCTTTACCATTTCCATAATTTTTCTATTATTTCTCTCTGCTACACCATTTTGATAAGGTGTAGTCCTTATTTTTAATTACGTATACCTTGATATTTTAATACAGTATCCACTTTTTTTTTCAACCATTTCCTTAAACTCTCTAAATTTTTTAAATACATCAGATTTCACCTTAATATGAAAGAACCATATTTTTCTAACACAATCATCAATGAATTTAATGAAGTATCTCATTTATTATAATGAGTTTACTTGCAATCATCCACATAGATATGAATGTACCAGTTCTAATAGTTCTAAAGCTCTCCAAGCATTTCCAATTACAAAAGGATGTCTATGAACGTTTTCAATAACGCAACCCTCACATTATTTATTAGGTGTTTTGATCAAAGGTAGACATATTATCATATTTTTATTATGCAGAATATTCAGTCCTCTAAAGTTTAAATCACTAAATATAAGGTGTTATAACCATGTTGTGTCATTCACAATTACATTAAAACCTAACCACATATTCCTATGAATTTTTTGTGGAAACATTTTATTTATAGTCATGGGAACATTTATAATTAACCTATTTTGTCTATCAACAAATACACAAGCTCCATTTTCATATTTAATGCAATGCCCATTTTGTAAAAGTTGTCTTATACTTATCAAATTATGTTTCAAACCTAAAACATAGAATACATCAGTAATATACTTATTCTTTCCTTACATTGTTCTGATTTCTATCCGCCCTTTACCCATAATAGGTGTCATTCTATCATTTTCCATCTTCATCTCAAATTTGATGTTTCATGTAAACCACATAATAGATTTATGTTTCCTATCATGTGATTACTGTACCCACTATCAATGTACCATATATCATTATGATTTTACTCAATTTTTTTGCATGTAAATAACACACATTCACCTAAATTTACACTTTCAATTGAATACTAAGCTTCTTGGTTATTCTGATCAAATATCTTTCTTCTACATTCATTTACAAAATGACCAAACTTCTGATAGTAATAAGATTGAACACTAGATTTGTCATATCTATGAGATCCTCTTCCTTTCTAATGATACATCTACCTATTCCTCCTTTATCTTGAATATTATTACTCTGATCTTTAGAATTACCTCTACCACCTTTCTAAATTTGATCTCCTTGTCAAAAACATCCTCCTCTACCTCTTTTATTTCTTCCTCTACCTCCTTTTGAATTAGATGATGTTCATTCTACTCCTTTATCCCTAATTGTTACCTTAATTATGAAGGATTTCTTGAGTAGTGGTTTTGATGATTTACTCATTCTTTAATTATGTATGTATAGGAAACCCATGAGCTCTTTGGTTATCAAAATTGACAAGTAATTTTATTCTTCAATGGCTATGACTATTGGATCATATTTGTAAGGAATGCTCCTAAAAATATTTTCAACAATCCTTTGTTCTTCTACATTTTCACCATTCATTTTAATTTGATTTAATATTCCCATTGTGTGGGTGAAAATTTCTCCCCTAATTGCTTCCTCACTCATTTCAAAACATTCAAAATATTTTCTTAACATTTACAAGCTTAAAAATCATACACAATTTGTACCTTGAATTGAATTTTTAATTATATCACATGCCTCATTTGACATTGTTGTATTTCAAATCCTTGGGAAGATTATTTACTCAACTGGATGCATGATTAAAAGAAGTCCCTATTGATCTTTCTTTTGATTATCTTTTAATAGATCTTGTTTAGATGATGTCAGGAAAGCCAAGGTTATTACATTAACAAGTTTTTGTATATCTATTATCTATCAAATACCATATTTCCTAAGACCTAAAAAGATTCTTCATTTAAATACTCCAACAATAAAAAAAATTACATTTAACTTTGCAATTTGAAGATGCAATGCATTACTATTATCCATTGCCTTATTTATGGATCTGATACCACTATGTTGTAATCAAATTATATTTAGTCAAATAATTCTATCTAATATAAGGTGAAAAAAATAATTCTAATAAAAAGAGTATTTGTTGAACAAAGAGGAGAAAAATTAGTAGAGTAAAAAATAAAAGAAATATTTAATATTATTCCAACTAAAATGTTAATGATTACAACATTTGAAAAAATGCAAAGTCTTTCATAGCAAAACTTAGCAGAAAATAAATAAAAATAAAAACTAAAAGTATAAAATCTCAAACTAAAAAAATAGAAAAACCCAAAAAAATTATAAAAACAAATTATATTTTCTATAATTTCAATAGAAAATCAATCTTTGAGTACATATGATTTCTATAAAGATCAATTTTGACACTCTCGACACTACACTGAAGGAGGTAGACAAAGATATTATTGAGGATGTGCATTATATCCCTTATAATGAGTAGTTGGAAAATGAATGGTTATTTTATAAGTATATGCACATAGTGTAGGTTTGTAATGTCATATTACATATGATAATTTCCTAATT
This sequence comes from Torreya grandis, assembly GCA_037957365.1. Taxonomy (NCBI): domain Eukaryota; kingdom Viridiplantae; phylum Streptophyta; class Pinopsida; order Cupressales; family Taxaceae; genus Torreya; species Torreya grandis. Next base: position 59,640 of record JARHVA010010946.1, on the reverse strand, counting down.
CCCACTCGTACAAGAGTTCAGGAAAGTAGACATCATCACCAAAGACTAACTAATTAAGAGTAAGGTGTAATCATTACTCTCAATAATAGATAGATCTACATAGTATGCCCCAAGATGAGCATGGATGTTGACATAGAAACCTATAAAAAAACCCCTATGAATCCACTTTTAAATAAAATCATTGAAAAGGATGTCATTGATAGGTCACTTTATACATCATAAGGAAAAATGTGATGCTTAGGCTAGCCCATTTAAGAATTTTATAAGTAATCTATGCACATTAGGAGTTGTAAAACTTCACCCTAACATGGAGGGTTGAATTAAAACTTCTCAACATATGTGTAGAGGCTAAGGATCCACAAGTAGATGAATCTACCATGGATACATGCTTCAATATAAAAGACTGGAAGAAACAATGCCTCATCCCAATACCTATGTGATGCAAAGCTACTAAGAATAAAAAATAAGTAATAACATCCACCCAAATCATTACAAAAAAATTTCCACACACACGCATACATATAATTCACCTTTGAGTGTGCTCACATCACCCCATTTCCCTATAACAATGCATTGGAATCTTTTTAGCACATCATTAATTCCATAGGTTATCCATGTATAATAAACTAGAGGGCCATTCAAGGGCACATTATTATAAGATATAGTTTGGCATAAGTGAAAAAACACCCCATACCAAACATATCTAAACCAGCATATCCCCTAGACCATACGAGAGGAAAAACTAATCATAAAAATTTTGTTAGCACATACACAAGTGGTTAATCAAGATGAAGATAAAACTTATAAATAAAAATAGGAATTAGACAAGGAGGATATGTACGTAGGATATCAATTATCAAATTAATAATCCATACAATAAGAAGAAAATGAAAATGAGGTAGAAGTAGACGTAGAGAAACTAGAAGACCTACTCAAACAAGAGAAAAGCCATAATAAATCTAAAATTAGTAACACATGGGACAAAGAAACCTAGGAGAGAGCTACAATAAATGTTGTAATAGATGAAGTATAATAGAAAAAACTAAGGCAAAAGAGGAGAGAAAAATAATTAATAAGAGGAGAAATGAATTCAATCTATAGAAGCATGTGAACTTCAGTGCTAGGCTACATAAGAACCCAACATTCAAACATATGATAAATTATGCCAAGTTATGGGCAAAGAAGAATAATAGGATTAGGGATCAGAAATGAATAAATTTGAGAAATCAAACTCCCAATAATAACCTACAATAACTGCTAGGATATCTTATTTGGGCATGGGAAACTCAAATGAGTAAGCATCAAAAGGGGGATATAACATAGTGTCATCTTGGTGGATTGGCATCTATTTACGAGCCACCAGATGCCCAACCTTATTTATTATAATAATGTATCTATACCAATATTAACCATCACCTTCATCCTGAACCACACAAATAGTCCTAGGAACTTTTATAAATCAATTCATCTTAATTTTTTTGTATTTTATCATGGATAAGAAAATATAAGGAGCAAATACTTTTCATGTTTTGATTTTATAGACAAAGACATAGAAAAATAACTAGAATGATGAACTAAAATAACACATTTTTAAGGTATCAAAAATAATGGTAAAAATATTCCCAATGTTGGTTTAACACGTGTTAAGGGTCAGGTCATGTCCAAGTTGTTATGATTCACAACCTTCATCACAAAGCCTAATTGGGACCAGGTATATATCCAATTCCTAGAAGAAATTAAAGCAAATGTAGGAAGAATGAATGAAGATGATAATTCCATTTTTTATATCTTATAAAAATATAATATGGTAGTTAACATTAACACAACATAAACATGACAAATATCTCAATAGCTTATAAACCAGAACACACAATTACAAGAACCGATGAATGATACAAGCAAAAAAATGTTCAAGGTGCAAAAACATCATGTTATGATGATAGGGGATGCACCATATGCTCAAATGGATTATAATTTTAGATAATATCTTCTATAAAAAGATAATTTAACTGATATAATGTGAGTATGGGAGTTATAAATTTTGGGAAGCACCTTCACAAGAATTTAGGCACAAACATAACTGAAACATCTTTAACATATAATGTAGGATATTGAGAGTAACATCAAATTGTGTTATCCAATTATTATTTTGTTATTATAAGATGATATATATGAAATGATTATAATCTTATCATAATTGAATGCACTCATCACCATGGTAGACATGTAGGCCTAAGTCAAGGATGTCCTCAACAAGCCACAATATATTCCCTCTTCTGAGATGCTCAAGATAATTTAAACATACAAGGGAATTAAAATATAGTAAGTAAAAAAAAAATCCCTCAGTAAATTCAACACAACAACATGAATTTATATAAATATTTTATTCTACCCTTCCTACATACCAACCTAGTAAGCTCTAGAGTATAACAACAATCATTAATGTAACAAGTTCAAATTTGAAAAAAATTAGTTGTTTGGAGTTTTGGGGTTCGAATTCATGGTAGGTGAGAATCCAAAAAAAAGGATGAAGAGACAAATAGAATGTAGGAGCGGAAGAAAATACACTACAATAATAAATAGTTATCGAGTGAATAAACCCTAGAGAGTTTCTTCCAACACATTAATAGTCTATAGAAAATAGGGGTAGGGAGGAGAAAAATATAGTTAGAGAATGAAATTGAACAACCAATATCAAGGAATGAATTAGAGTGAGTAGAAGGCAAAAAAAGGTATACGTGAATGTTTGTTAACAATAGTCAGAGGAGTTCAGCGAGATAGGAGGAATATAATAATAGAGTTTAGTCCATCCATCATATGAATTTTTTGTAAAATTTTAATAAATAGTTGTAGATGTGATTGTATAGTAGTTTAAATAAATTTATAAAAGAGTTTTAAGTCAATCTAATATAATATTTTATTTGTGTTTATTTTTTTTATAACCTACCTCCTCTATTGTAGAGTTTTTTAGCATTGTAATTTATGTATTTCCAGCAATATACTATTGGTTGTAGCCTATCATAGAAGTTTATTCCTAAAATTTTGTATCTTCCCCATTTCATTTTATTTCCCAATAATTAGTATCAGATACCTTAGGTTATAATCACATTTATACATGGTAGCAAGTAGTTGTAGTTCATGGTAGTAAATCTTAGATTTGATTTAAAGAATTATGATGTGTGGAGTATAGAGATGAAGATCATATTCAACTCTAAAGAGACATTGGATTTTATTGAAGGTGGATGTAATTAGGTTGCAGACTAGGCATAATTTAATGCTTTATCTCAAACATAGAATAATGTTTTGAAGGAGAATAAGATAAAGAATGCCAAGACACTCAACTATATACAAATGACATTAGTTGATTAAATCTTTCCTAGGAAAGTAGTTGTTGTCCATTCCAAATAAGCATGAGATATTTTAAAAATGCCTGTAAAGGGAGTGACAAGGTGAATCTTGTCAAGTTTCAACTCTTAATAAGAGACTTTAAAACTTTGATGATGTAGGAGAATGAGTCAATCAATGACTATTTCACAAGACAATGAATATTGTCAACCAAATTAAGACATGTGGTGAGGAAATTGAATGTCATAAGATTATAGAGAAGGTGCTAAGAATTATTCTAATCATTCTTGAACTGATAGTGGTTACAACTAAAGATTCAAAAGATTTGAGGAAAATAACAATATATGAGTTAATGGGTTCCTTGAAAACTAATGAATAACAATTGAATAGGTTAGTCACCTCTTCACATGAGCAAACTTTCAAGACCAATTTGAATTAGAGAGGAAGTGGGAGAGGATCCAACAATAGAGTAAGAACAATAAATTTTAGTAGTCAAAAAGGTGGAATGCATAACCATTAAAATTCACATGGAAGAGGAAGAGGAAGGAGAAACAACACTTCTAAATGAGGTTCTACACAAAGGTATAATTTATGTATAACTCCCAATGTTATTATTTCAAGAAGTATGGATGCTATGCTAGTGATTTTATAAATAAAGAATATGATAATAACAGGTAGAATTCAAATTTATTGAAAACATTAGAGGATAGACCTAATAGGAATGAGAAATGTGGAAACTTGTTCATAACATGCAATGTTGATGACCTAAATGGTAAAGAAACATGGTACTTGGATAGTGGTTGTAGCAACCACATGAGTGGAAACAAAGAGATGTTTAACACAATTGATGAGAAAATAAAATTAGAGGTGAATATGGGAAATAATGAGAAGGTTCTCATTATGGGTAAAGGAAACATATCTATCTAAATCGAACAAGGTGATAAAAGGCAAATCGAAGATGTTTACAATATACCTAGGTTGAAGCACAAATTAATCAACATAGGTAAGCTTATTTGAAAACCATACAAGGTGATGTTTTAATATGGTGACTGCATAATATTTGATACAAGTGGCTATAATAGACAGATTTCAGTAGCCAAGATGATAAACAACATGATGTTTCCTTTGATAATCTAAAGTGAGCTCACAATAGAATTTTAAATTATGGTAGTAGATGAGTCTACTCTTTGGCACATTATATATGGTAATTTGAGCTTTGAATGGATGAATATTCTTCATAAGAAGCAAATGGTGAGAGGGTTTCCCCTAATATAACATCCCCAAAAAAATTTGTGAAGGATGCATATTAGTAGAGAAACATAGGAGTGCATTTCCCATGGGTAAAGCATAAGGAGATAAAGCTCCTTTAAATATGATCCATTTAGAATTTTGTTGTCCAATAAAGACATTATCTTTATGCAATAATGTCTAATTCATGACATTCATAAATGATTTCAGCCTGAAGACATGGGTGTATTTCTTGAAGAACAAATTGGATGCATTTCAAACCTTCAAGAAATTCAAAGCATGGTGGAGAAGCAAAGTATCCACTACATAAATTATTTGAGGATGGATAGAGGAGGAGAGTATATCTCTAATGAGTTCATGATTTTTTTGCAAAAATCATAGGATAAAGAATCATTTTGCAATAAGGTATTTACTACCATAAAATGGTGTAGCCGAGAGGAAAAATAGGACCATCCAAGAGATGGTAATGAGTATGCTAAAGGTAAAGGGTTTGCCTAATGGTTTTTAGGGTTAGGCTATATAAATATTCACATACTTGATAAATATTATTTTAATGAAGAGTTTTAGGTAGATGATCCCTCAAGAAGCATAGAACAATCAAAAACCTAGTGTTGAACACCTTAGAGAATTTAGAAGTGTTGCATATGCACACTTGCCCAATAAAAGAAGAATAAAGTGGGATGATAAATGAGGTAAATGTATTTTACTTGGGTATAGTGACTAGTTTATAAGCTTATTGGTCATATAATACAGTCACCAAAGAGCTCATAATTAGCTAAAATGTTCAATTCATTGATCATGAATCTTTGAAAGAAATACAAGAGGAAGAACAAGCATAAATGAGGTCTAATGGACCCTTTATTGAATCTAAACCAATAGGTAATATATCCACTCATGTACCAAGTTGGACACCTATTTAATAGAGGTTTGGTTCATGTAGTGGCATTATCTATCAAGGAAGTCAAGGAGATATTCCTGAGTCAACATCATCCTCCTCTAACTCAAGAGATTGAAAGAAGTATATGAAAGTCAAGGTACGAAAAAAAAACAAGATAAGACAATGAATTGTGCCCTATTTTTATTTTTTGATTCTATTTATTATGTGGAAGTAGTTAAGGACAAGAAGTGGTATTAGGACATGAATGCCATAGAGATAAATTACACATGGGAGTTAGTTGATCTTCCAAAAGAAAAAGAGGTCATAGGACTCAAGTTGATGTACAAGACAAAAACCACATGCAAAGGCAAGACAGAGAGGCATAAGGCAAGACTACTAGTGAAGGGTTATAAGCAAAGGCCTAGACTTGACTATAATGAGATGTTTGGACACATAGAAAGTCTAGAAATAATAATGAAAATCATATCCATTATTGTTCAAAACAAATAGAAATTATATCAAATGGATGTCAAGTCAGCCTTCTTGAATCAAGTGCTAGAAAAATGAGGTTTATGTGGGACAACCACACAAATATGATATTTTTAGGAATCAAAACAAGGTGTATAGATTGAAAAAGGCATTGTATAGGCTCAAGCAAACACCAAGAGCATGGTACATCCATATAGATTCATACTTGATGAGCATTAGATTTAACAAAAATGGTAGTGAGCCAACACTTTACGTCAAAGCAAGTAAATGTGATATTTTGATTTTTATTTTAAATGTGTATGATATAATATTCACCATAAATGTAAATAAGTCAAGAGGAGAGTTCAAAACAACCATGAAGGAGTTTTAGATGACTGATTTATGTATATCAAAGCACGTTCTTCATATACAAGTCAAGAAAATGTATAATGGCTTCTTAATATGTCAATCTAAGTATTTAAAGGAGATTTTAAAAAGGTTTATGATGCTAGACAACAAGCTCGTATTTACACTAGCTGAGATAAGTTTGAAGTTATGCATGATTGCATCAATAATTTAGATGCGACATGTTATAAGAGATTAGTATGAAGCCTAATGTATTTTACTACAAATATGACATACACCATGTATGTAGCCATCCTTATATCTAGATTCATGTAAACATGAAATGAGATGCATTGGCAAGCATGTAAAAGGATATTGAGGTACATGAATGGAACAAGAGATTATGGATTTTTATATGCAATAATAGATGAATTTTAACTAGTGGGCTACATAGATAGTGATTGGGATAATAGCCTTGATTACCAAAAGTGTACTTCAGGGTATGTATTTCAACTTGGCTTAGGATCAATATCTTTGGCTTCAAAAAAATAACCAATAGTTTCACTTTATACAGATGAAGCAAAGTGCATAACATCAAATGCAACAACATGCCAAGATATATTGTTAAGAAGGATACTTTCAAATTTTTATGAGAATTAATAAGGAGATTCTATAGTCTATTGTGATAATATATCCTCCATAGAATTATTAAATAGTCATGTCTTTCATGGTATAGGAAAGCACATCATAATTAGGTATCACTTCATTCAAGAGTTAGTTTAAAATCATGTAATATTTATTATGTTTTGTAGGTCAAATCAACAACTAAATGATATATATAATAAGCATTTATCAAAGGATAGTTTTATGTACTTAAGAGGAAGGTTAGGGGTCATTAATGTAGTAGCATTGGACTTACAAGGCTTTATGTTGGCTTCAAAGTAATACAACCAAGCTCTCGAGTTTCATAGTCCATCTCTAAACTTCAAGAGTTCATCTATGAACTTCAATAGACCAACTATAGACTTTGATAATCCAACTAAGGAGTCTAACTACAAAATTCAATAGTCTAACTATGGACTTTGACAGTTTAGCTCCAAATTTTGATGGTCAAGATATGGATGACAACAGTCCAACTACGGACTTTGACAATCCATCTCCTGACTTCAACAGTCCATTTTTAGACACATAAAATAATTTTAAATGAATATAGATTGGTAAAGAGAAGCTACAAAGATGTTTTAAAGGATGAGAAAAGTTCATTACAACATGGTAGGAAGGTCAAGAATAAGGGAGAGAATTAAAATATTATATTTTACCCTTCCTTCCTACTCACCCAACAAGATCCAAACTATAAAAATAGTTATTAATGCAACAAGTTTAAATTTTCAATTTGTCAACTATTTGGAGTTTGGGGTAAGAATCTATGATAGGTGAGAAGTCAAGATAAAATATATAAAGGGAGAAGAGACAAATAGATTGTAAGATTGGTATAAAATGTGCAACAACAACAAGTAGCCAGGGAGTAAATAGAGCCTACAAAGTTTCTTCCAATGTAACAACAGTTTGTACAAAATAGAGGAAGTGAGGAGAAAAAGATAGTCAAAGAATGGACGTGAACAATCAGTAATAAATAAGAAGGTAGAGTGAGTAAAAGACAAAATTACAAATGACAATTTAGAGGAATGTTTGTTAATAGTAGTCAGAGGAGTTCGCCAAGATAAAAGGAAGAACAAAACAATAGATTTTAGTCTAACATATGAATGTTTGGTAATAATTTTAATAAATAGTTATAGTTGTGATATTATAGGAGTTTAAAATAATTTGTAAGAGAGTGTTAAATCAATATAATATGATCTTTTATTTGTGCTTATTCTATCTATAGCCTACCTCCTCTATTTTAAAATTTTTGGCATGGTATTTTGATTATTTCTAGCACTATATTGTTGGTTGAAGCTTATCCTGGAAGCTTGTTCCTACAAATGTGTATCTTCTCCCTTTCACTTTATTTTCCAGCAACCAAAACAAAAACCTCCATAACGATGCAAAAAAAATTTGGGCATACCACAAAACTAATTCTAGTACTACCGAGACACTACACTCCACCTCCATCTTAGTAGGGTATAGTGGCTTCCTCAAAATTCGAATAGATCTAACAATCACAAAAATTTGTAAGGAGCTAGGAAGGTTGAAAACCTGTAAAGAGTGGCCTCTTAGTTGAAGCATCCTATTGAAACCCTATAATGATAGTAGGTTTGTATGTTGTTTAATTAAAAACTAGGAATGTTGGTTAAATAGTGTGCAAGAAGTGAAAATTGGTAAACATAATCTAGTTCTTTTGAAACTACAAACAAAGCTTATAGACAAGATAGCACCGATGAAGTTTAATGCAACTCATTCAGTGTGTAAAAAACATCTTTAGGTAAACACATTTTGAAAACAACTTTTATATTAGGAAGAGACAATTGTTTATGTCCAAGAAAGTTTTAATAAGGGATTGCAAATGATATTTTCCAAGTAATTTGTATAAAGTGTGTATGTGATAATGTATCTTTTGAATTTTGTAAATATTCATTAAGTCAAGATAACAAATGGAAGGTTGAATATTTTCCTAGAACAAATAAGGAGAGAAACCAAGAGATGAGAAGTCGAAGAGTCACATTGACTCTATAAGTACCCAAAACTCACAGAAGGGTAGACTAGTTTTGAATTGTTGTTTTGTAGTTATTATTATGATTATTTCAATATATTGAGTTTGTGGATCAGACTCTCCTGTAAACAAATGTATTGTGCACCAGAGCATTTTGTTGTAACTAAAATATGACTAAGAATCAAAAAGTTTCTGAGTTATCCAGGGTTCTATACACGAAAATAATCTTTCTTATACAAAATTTGAATATCAAATGGAATAATTATATATTATAACTTATTTAACCATTAAATATTTACGCATGAAACAACTCCTTATCTTGTAAGTCCTATTAAAACTTGTAGATTTCAAGACTAACATGTCTTAACAAAGATTTCCAAGGACCATTGTTAACATGTACAACTCTCTTTTTAATTTAAAAAAATTGAAATAAAGAAAATTCTTAAGGGTGCAACTTTCGAACCACCAACTTCAAACTGACGAACACTCATTAGAGACCGACTAATCTACTCTCGTCGCACGTCCGCTACAACCCTCTATACTAAATAATAAAATTGTCAGACATCTTTTAGATGTTGTGTAATGAGTGCAAAATTAAAAGATCTTTGGAGATTCGTCGACCATGTCGTTATATTTTTTAAATAATTACTGTTAACGGTATAACAGATTCGAGGAGTTAGCAACCGACATATATAGTGTGGAAGATGCATATATAATTATATCTCTCTTGCATTTGCCCGTATATCTTTGTTCCATTTGCGCGAGAAAGCAATGATTATAGTACAATTATGGACTTCTTCAACTGTAAACCACCACCAGAACCAGAAGAATCAGAACCAGTACCAGAATCAGAACCAGCACCAGCACCAGCACCAGCACCATCTTTCACAAATCTCCTTCCGCATAGCAATATTGAGACACCAGGTACTTTCAGCTTCGATCCTAAAATTTCATCATCCTGGGTTTACATTAAGATTATGGAGCACTATTCCAATCAAATCTTCCAAGCTTACAATCTGCATACCCAAAAGTCTCTGCGCTTCCCTGATCTCCCAGAAGACCTTGCGAACTCTGCCACGGCAGTTCTCAACCGGCAACTTTATGTCATAGGTGGCAGTTATTTTGATGGAAAGCCTTCCAAGAATGTATACATGTGTGATCCAGTGACCTTTACATGGGATCAATTGCGTTCCGTCCAGACACCCAGAGAAAATGCTGTGGCGGCTGCAGCAAATGACAAGATTTATGTGTTTGGAGGGTGCCGCATACGCCCTGAAGCTGTTGTCGGATGGGCAGAAGTATACGACCCTATTACATTACAATGGACTGCAATTCAAAATCCACCCCCACAAATTTCCTTCAGTCTTTCCAAGCGCCCATTACACGCTATTTTATTCAGAGATCGAATTTTCGTAAGGAATGATTTCAATGAAATTGCCTATAATGTGACATCTTCCACTTGGGAAAAAATTCCATCGGGGATATCCGCTTTCTGGTTGAAGTGGAGTTCAACCGTTGAGGTGGCAGGGATGTTAGTAGCATATCACCGAGAAGAAGATGGTACAGTGAGCCTCCGAGCATATGATCCAGGACTGGGAAAAAAATTCTGGCGTCCAATAGAATATCTGAACCCCGACGCGTTGTCTCTGCCTGCAGAGATGTTTCGCTTTTTATCTGTCAATGGCAACCTGGTGGCTTATCACATGGGGGAGTGGCCTAATCCTTTAATATTTACAATGATGGAATTCCCACAGGTGGAGTTGCAGAAGAAAATCAGCCCTCGCCAGCTGACCGTCCACATTGGAGATTCATTGGCTTATCTTCCCCAATTCAGTGACATGGATTTGGCAGGGTAAGTTTTGAAATTCATTTCTTCTACATTTTAGGATTAGTTTTTAATGGGCATCAGAAATCATTCATATGAGATTTTTCTGTCTTGTTCAGGAATGCTCATGCTGTAAATCCGTGAGACAAAGGATGTGTTGGACTGGATATTGAGATATGATTTTCTTTATACAAGCCTCACAGATGACTAGTTTCTTTAATCTTGATCTTAATCCCAGGGTTTCATGTTCAAGCAACCAAGAACATGAATCTTGGTAGGATTCTTTAAGTGGATAATGCCATGCCAGGACCTTTGTTAGGCATTGAATAAATGATTTGGAAACAGAATGGTAGCAAATGCTCGAAAAATATGGGCAATTTGTGGATGATTGGCATTAAAGAACGTCTCAAATATTTAACTGTACATCCATATTTCATTTTGCATAAGCTCAGCCCGCTCAAACATTGACTTGGAAAAGAACGTATAGATTTTTTAAGATGCTATTGTATTTTTAAATTTCAACATCGTCATCGTATATGTCCGTGAAATGTTTTATCTGTGATGTTTGATATTATCTTTGAAATTGTGCTTTTCTGCAATTTTTCAGTCTGGTTGGATTGGAAAATATATTGCACTATACAATAGCTCATGTATTATAAATGATCGACGTAACATTTTCCATCAATTTATTTTACGTCCATCCAGATTGAGGCAGATTCTTTAAGAATACTTTTCTTGGTAGGTCTTGGGAAAAGAGAAAAAAGCTCATCTCACTGTTTTCTGTAATTATTGTCCCAGTAGAATATACAAGACTCCTTTGTAATATTGGTCCTATTTATTTATGTGAAACCTCTACCTTGATTATAAGCCAAATATCTTTATATAGGGTCCGGAACTTAGAGCCAATGGTCTGGAACTTAAAAGAAGATATGTTTCTTGATGCAGATTGTGTGTTTAAGTATTGGGTCCAACTTGAGTCTCTCTGCAGAGCCCTCTTAACAGAGAAAGATTGAAGCCAATGTTTGGGAATCGTTGTGTATTGAACTTATGATAAGAAAAATAAACTTTTCAAGGTTAATTTTGAAAAAAAAACACCCACAGATCCGATTCAGCTTTAGAAGTACACAATTTTTATCTAGCTTGTACAATTATATATGTTCCCTGATAAGTTTTATGCACTTAATGTTGGAATTGTAATAAAATTTAGTAAAATTTGGAAGCATCATTTACTTTTGAAAGCAAAAAAAGGTTTCCTTAATGTGTATTGAATAGGATTTGAATGGAAAATGCGATTTAAGATGGTTTTGGAAATGAAGGTGAAAGAAAAAAATATTTTGATGTATTAATCTTTTATATAGTTTTATTTTTAATGTAAAGTTTCAAGTGTTAGTCTGGGATTGATTTAATTATTTTATTAGATTATATTAGTTGAATGAAATAGTGGCGTTGGAGAAGGTTTAGAGATAATGGATATGTGAAGGAATTGAAGAAATTAAATATTAAAATTTGGTTAAGAGGAATGTTTTAAGTATAATGACTTATGGTATAAGTAATGTGTTGAACTTCTTTGTAGTGGATAGCAGTTCTACATCTTGTATTCTAAATTACATAGGAGATAGCTCACATATAAAGTGTAGTCAAGGTTAATTTCATTTAAGTTTTGGTGGTAACACATAAAATGAATAAAATAATATAAAATTTATGGAATTTTATATTTAAATTATGTTAATAAATTTTTAAAATCAATTTATGAATTAAATTATATATATGAATATTTATACTTTAGAAAAAAAGTTATGAATTACGTTAGATTTTAAGTAAATTGTGTTGAATTTTATACTATTATAATATAAATGTAATATTTAAATTCAAAATTCTAATTAATTGTAAATTAAATATAAATCAGATATTTATTCAAATGAATATTTATTCTCCTTAATATATTAAAAAACATGTTTTTTTTAGAAAAAAAAGATTAAATATAATAAATTTGAGTGTTCAATAACTTTCAAATGCCTTTTCTAAATCTATAAATAATTTTATTAATTAAATAAACTTCCCATTTATCATATATGAATGTTGTGTACTTATAAATTATCACATGAAAGTATTAATATTAATATATTATGTATCAATATGGATTTATAATCTTATTCAGTTTCAAGTTATTATACGTACCATCCGAATCCAAATATCTGTGAAAATTTAAAATGTGTAAATAATTTTATTATTTAAATAAATCAATTATTATATCTAAAATAAATGAATAATTTTATTAATTAAGCATTTTGGTTTCTGCATTCTCTTAATTGTCCCACTCAAGCAAAGTGTGCAGCAGAATGACATATATCTTTCTTCGTGTCTCGAACTTTTGAACTTTGTGCTTCAACCATGCTAGAATCTCGTGTCTGTAGTGGATAGCAGTAACGTGTTTTGCACTGAGTTATGTCAAGGAAATAGCTCATCAATTTTACATAAAAAATTCAACCAAAATCAGATCATTTTAAGTTTTGGTGGCAACACATGAATAAAATTATATAAAAAATTATATTTAATTTGTGAAATGTACAGAAATTTATATTTAAATCGTGTTAGGAGATTCTGAACCTCAATTACTAAAATGAAACGCTCTTTATACGAACAGGAATTGATAAATTCTTCAAAGATCAGAAGTTTCGTGATCTTCTTGATCGTACTAAAATTTGATAAATTGCTAAGAACAGGAAATTTGATACGAATCTTTAGTGGATTATGTCATTCCAGGACCTTTATTATGCACTGGATAGATGTATTGGATTTAGCTTACACAGAATGCAGCAAATCCTCCAAAAATATGGGCGATTTGGGGATGATTTGTATTAAAGAATGTCTCCAAAGTACACTCATATTTCTCAAATTTTTAAACTGTTCATCCATATTTCATTTTCTATAACCTTAACCTGTAAATTGTTAGAAACTCAAGATGAACAAGAGTTAATTTCTCCACTCCTCATGCAATCAGTTAGTGAACAATCAGTTATCAAACAGTTAGTTAAACTATTAAAGAAGTAGTTCACATTTAGTCAATTAGACAAACAGTTAGTTTGGATGTAAAGACTAAAATTAGTCTTGAGTTTGTTTTTCTAATTATTGTTTGGATTCAAATCTATTAAAGATGCTTGGGCGCAGCATTGTAAGCAAGGAAAATTGAAGATCAATAAAATCTTATCCTTCAAGAGATTGTTGTAGCAATTGTGTTTAGTTCTTGTTTATTTATTTAAATTCTTGTTTTTGCATGCTCTCTTGATTCTAAAAAATTGGTATCAGAGCCTGGTTAGGAAAGTAGCCAGCAAGGAGGCATCAAGAAGAAAGGAGAGCGAAGCAGTCAAAGTCCAACGCGTGAAGGAAAAGCACAGGAAGATCCAGCAGGCATCACAGAGACCGACATCAGCCGACTTCAAAACCGACATCGGTAGTATTATCCGACCGATCGCAACAATGTAACCGACGTCGGCGACTATGTTTCAGAAACAACAACCAGAAAGTCATTCTAGTGTGAGACATGGCAACGAACAATAGTATTTCACAGCCTCAAATTCCTGTTTTCAATGGTAAGAATTATGATTTCTGGGCAATTAAGATGAGAACTTTATTTTTCTCACAAGATGTTTGGGATTTAGTAGAGAGTGGTTTTGTAGAACCGCAGGATGAGGCAGCCCATCTGGCATTAAATCAAGCACAAAAATACTAACTTAAGGATAACAAAAAAAAAGATGCAAAAGCTTTATTTCTCATCCAACAGGCATTAGATGAATCTATTTTTTCTAGAGTTACAATAGCAACGAGATCCAGAGAGGCATGAAAAAGCTTGGAGACCACCTATAGAGGTAATACAAAGGTAAAAATTGCTAAATTGCAATCGCTTAGGAGAAGTTTTGAAAATTTGCAAATGAATGAATCATAATCTATAGACCAGTTTATGGGTCAAGTGTTGAATATAGTGAATCAAATAAGATATAATGGAGAAACTATCACAGATCAGAAGATTATAGAAAAGATACTCAGGAGTTTAACCAGTAAATTTGATGCAATTGTTGTAGCTATTGAGGAAAACCAAGGATTTGGAACAGTTATCTGTAGATGATTAATGGGTTCTTTGCTAACACATGAATCCAGAATGAATAGGAATAACACTTCTCTTGAGAATGCCTTCAAGTCACAAGTATCATTTGGCAGAGAAAGAGGAAGAGCAAGGTCAAACTTCAAAGGAAGAGGCAAAGGAAGATATAGAAGAAACAATTTAGATGAAGGTGAAAACAGTAATCAAAACTATAGCAGTAGAGGACGTTGCAACAATCACTTCCAACAAGGTTCACAGAGATTTGATACATCTAATGTTCAATGTTATTACTGTGAGAAATATGGTTATTATGCAAATGACTGCAAAAATAAACAAGGATATGTGTACAAGCAGAATACTAATTACATAGGTGAATCTAGTTCTAATCCAGGTGAATCTAGTTCTAATCCTGGAAGCCTATTTCTTACTTGTAATGTTACTCAAGAAAAAGCTAGAGATATTTGGTTCCTAGATATTAGATGCAGTAATCATATGATAGGGAATAAAGAATTTTTTGCTAGTCTTGATGATTCTGTAAAATCAAAAGTGAAATTAGGAAATGATATCATAGTAGATGTCATGGGTAAAGGTGTAATAAATGTTTTGGCTAAGAATGGTGAAAGAAGGTTTATACCTGATGTTTATTTTGTACCTGGAGTAAAACATAATCTTTTGAGTGTTGGTCAGTTAGTACATAAAGGTTACAAAATATCCTTTATGGATAATGTTTGCACAATACTGGACAAGTTTCCAAGTGACAGGTTGATAGGAAAAGTGGAGATGACCAAGAATCACATGTTCTCTCTTCATATTCAGTGCATCCAAGGAGAAGAGGAAGCCCACTTCAAAACCATGCAGCTAGACCAATCATGGCTATGGCACTTAAGGTATGGACATTTACATTTTGGAGGTTTAAATTTGTTATAGAAGAAAAATATGGTGAAGGGTTTACCACCAATAGAATAGCTAGGAAGTTCATGTGGCAGTTGTATTCTGGCAAAACAGCATAGAGAGAGCTTTCCAGTAGGAGGCTCATATAGAGCTAAGGTAATATTGGAGTTAGTCCATAGTGATTTATGTGGACCAATGCAGACTCCATCATTTGGAGGTAGTACTTATTTTCTAACCTTCATTGATGACTTTAGCAGAAAGACATGGATATACTTTCTCAAAAATAAGTCTGAAGCCATTGGAAGGTTTAAAGAATTCAAGGCAATGGTTGAAAAGCAGAGTGGTCGTTATATCAAGGTACTTAGATCAGATAGAGGAGGTGAATATATGTCTAATCAATTTCAAGATTTTTTTAGATATCATGGAATCAAAAGGCAATTGACTATAAGGTACACACCACAACAGAATGGTGTAGCAGAAAGAAAGAATAGAACAATCATGGAAATGGCAAGAAGCATGTTGAAAGCCAAACACTTGTCAAATGAATATTGGGTAGAAGCAGTAGCATGTGCAGTGTATATTTTGAATAGAAGCCCAACAAAGAGTGTCAGAGATCGAATTCCACAAGAAGAGTGTAGTGGTAAAATATATAATGTATATCATTTCAGAATTTTTGGTTGTGTTGCATATTCTCTTATACCATCTAAATTGAGAAGAAATCTTGATGATAGAGGTGAGAAATGCATTTTTATTGGCTATTCTAAAAAATCTAAGGCTTATAAGTTGTATAACCCAATTTCAAAGCAAGTGATTATAAGCAGAGATGTTGAATTTAAGGAAAAAGAAGCATGGGATAGTAGCACCATCACAATTGGAGCACCAATTCCACAAATTGAAGAAGAATCTAAAGAACAAAATTTTCAAGGACATCAATCTTCTCCACAAGCAGGAACAATCACTCCAATAAGAACACCTAGAAGGTTTGAACAAGGTTAATCATCTTGCCATGCATGTCACCCTATTCCAAATTCACAAGTAAGTGATGAATCAGATCCAACTCTTGCTACTTTAAGAGCAAGATTGAAAGGTAAGAAAATGAGAAATTTGAATGAGATTTATAATCAAGAAGAAGAAAAATTAAATTTGGTTTCAAATTTTGCTCTTTTCACTCATGATCCTATGTATTATGAAGAAGCAGTTAATGAGGAACATTGGCTAAAAGCAATGGATGAAGAATTGAATGCTATTGAAAGAAATCAAACATGGGATCTAACTATTTTACCTGAAGGTAAGGATTGTATTGGAGTCAGATGGGTTTATAAGACTAAATTTGATGCAGATGGAAATGTTGAAAAGCATAAGGCAAGGTTAGTAGCAAAAGGTTTTGCACAAGAACATGGAGTTGACTATATTGAATCATTTGCTCCAGTTGCTAGATTGGATACTGTTAGAATGGTATTATCAATAGATGCTCAAAATAATTGGTATGTATATCAAATGGATGTAAAATCAGCTTTTTTGAATTGTTTTCTAGATGAAGAAGTATATTTGAAACAGCCCACATGTTATGAAGTGCAAGGACATGAAGAAAAAGTTTACAGATTGAAGAAGGCTCTTTATGGTCTCAAGCAAGCACCAAGAGCATGGTATAGTAGGATTGATTCTTATATGATAAACAATGAATTCAGCATAAATGAAAGTGGAGATTTTTTAAGATGTTATTATTTATTTTTATTTCAGCACTGTCATGTTTTAATATGGTATTTGTCTATGATATATTTAATTTGTGAAGGTTTAATATTATCTCTCAAATATTTGGAAGATAACTTCAAGGTTAAAGTTTTAATTTTTTTTAAAGTTAAACTGAATGTCAATGCAAGTCTATGAATAATAATTTGTATCTATAGGTTGTTATTTAAGGATATAATAAGAGAAATAGAATACGTATTTATAAAGTTTTAATAGGAACGATATATATTTTTATTTATGAAGTTTAAAAATATTTTTATATAAATTTATATTAATATAGATTACTAAAATTATTTTTGAATTAAGTATAATGTTAATATTATTTTTATTTTATATTTGTTTTTTGTTTTTGTTTTTTCCTATAAAATAATGTATTTGAATTGTGTTGCATTATACACAATAAGCCTTTAAGTTTTCTTCAATCATTTTCCACGTTGTCGATGTATCGTAGTTTTAGGTACGATATAATTTGTTGAGTATTTATTGCTGATTTTGATCAGCAATTAGCTTTCTGGGTGGTAGGGTGTACCCTTATTTTTTAATGATTATCACCACTATCTCTATATTTTTGGATGCATAGATAGTGAGTGGCAGTGGCAGTGGTCATGGCATCTAAACAAGCGAGGAAGTTTACTTTGAAGGTTTTTCATGAGGTATTGGTGCTAATGAAGGTATTCTCTTCCCTGATGTTGTTCTTGATCTCCCTAAATTTGACAAAGTGTGTAATTGTTTTTTAGAATTACATTTCGATTTCTTATTTTGTAGGAAGAGTCCCCCTTGAGAGTCTCTCAAAAAAATGAATTCATAACCATTAGCCAGACCATGGTGTGAAATAGGAGTCCATAACCTTACCAATATTTTCTTCTTATTTCATTTCACCAACCAGGATTGATGCAAAGATGTTGCTAATCATGGTCCTTGGTTCATATGCAACATATTGGTGGTGTTCCCTCATTAGAATCAAGATTTTCAAGTTGCATAGCAAGCGAACCTAAAAATTTCAGTGTGGGTTTAGTTTCTTAAGTTGCCTCTCCTACTCTGGGGTTTTATTGACCAATTCATAAAACCTTTAGTGTAATTCATATGCCATGAACATGAAAAAATAATTATGGCATATCCATAAAAAAGGGTATGTGTGGAAGTGGATTTAACCTGGGATCTCAAAGAGTCTATTGACATTCAAATTGGGAATAATTGTTTTACTCAGCGGGTGTTTTACATAAATTTTTCAAATATCTACTTTAGGTGCCAATCCTCATATCATATGATCCAGGAATGTCTTTTAATGGTGCATGTTTCTCTTACTCCTTAGGAAAAGGGTAGACCTAAAGCCAAAACCCAAAATGGAAATGGTGATAGTTTGACCACTATCAATAATAACAATAATAATTTAATAAAAGGTAGTGGTAAACCTCATTCCTCTTCTTATTAAATGAACATGGCCCCCAAAACACTAGCTCTTGATGCCAAAACTACTTTTTTTGTGCCTAACAAGGCTTCACCTCCACTTTTGCTCACACCACAAGCAGTGGCTTCTTTTGTTGATACTCTACCTTCATCTCCATAAGCCCAAGTATCACTACCCCCTCTGGGTGTGACCTCATCTAAAGAATAGCATAATATGATTTATTTATACCATAAAGCAATCATCTAACACTCTAGAATCCCCTCCTTCTCATGAAGAGGATTACATGACACACAAGAGACAACCTTTCCATACGGTTGAGTTTTAGAAGCACAAAGCTTCTTTCAATCAATTTTTTTTCTTGAAGATCTCAAAGAGGGAAATAACATGAACCTCGATAATTCATAATGCTAGTCTATTCCTATGATATTTGGGGCCTTATTGATCCATCATGTAAATATGTTGTCAGGAATAGTTGTAAGTTTTTTTTAGCAATATGAAAATTCTTGGTATGTAATAAGTCAAGATCTTTGTCTTTCTCATGCAGAATGTAGCATAAATTATTTATCATGTGGACCTTTGTTATAATATCATCCATGACTTTGGCCATGATGAGTCATCACTTTTTTATCCCTGGATCTTTATCAAAACATTATCTAATTGGGATCTGGCTCCACAAATCACAATTTTTGGACTCTTTTTGACCTTGATAATTATATCATTTGGTTGGTCAATCTATATACCTCTATGATTTTTTGGTACAAACCCTACTTTGGAGATGGTTGGTATATTCTATTTCATATTCTCATTATATACTTTATGGATATTTTATCATCGTAAAACCTCTTGAGGACAAGGATGCTCATCTCTCCATGCATTGGTGTGCTAGTTAATGAGAGACATGGTTTTACATTCATGAAAACCCTAGGTGTTTGATCCAAACGACCATTGAAGGAAAGACTCAGAATCTCCCTAGTTTACTTGGTCTAATTTTTGACAAGGAGAGGATCAAATTATTAAAAATTGTCAAAAATTTGGATCATGATCTATTGGCTGAAGGAGAATTCATGTTTTTTGCTTTTATTCAAGATAGATGATTTTTTATGCTCTCTGACACCTTATCAGATCATCATTATATCTTCTCTAATATTGATTGGTATACCCCTCAAGTAAGGCTTGAAAAATCATAGTTCTATCTCAATATTACTCACTTTAAACATGAGAGAAATGCTAGACACATTATCAAAAGTTGGTTCCTATTCCCAATGAGGAATTAAGCTAGCTATAGTGATGGATTGATGCTCTTTCTCTCACTACCGCCTTTCTTCAATTTTATGGTAAGTAGGCCTCTCTCTTTTGCCAATGTATTCATAATTATATGCACTATGAATACTTCTAGGTATCACAAGAGATTGAATACTCTCCTTTTAATGTGCATTTATAAACACAAGCAGCTCTTTGACATCACAAGCTAAAACTTGACAAGGCTTACAAATTCAGAGGGGCTCAACTTTGAGCTTAGATGCATTGGTTAAAAATTATGAACACAATCACCATGAAAAATTTTCTCTCATGGAATCTAGAAGGGTTGTTGATAGAATTAAAGCTATCAAGGATAGATCTACTAGAATCACCAAACTCCCTGACATTCTACAAGATATTGTTATCCATTATTGCAGTGTTTTCTCACCTTGACCCAATTATCTTGAGCATGAAGCTAATCTTACCTAGTGACTTTGATCTATACCTCATAAACTATTTAATGTTTTACATGTTACCTATGATAGGCCTCTAATCCTTAATGATCTTATATAAATGGTTATGTAGATGGCTACTTGATTTAATAATTTTAGGAATAATAGTGTATTATTCCTAATTTAGTTAAAGGGTCTAAGTAGTAAAATAAGAAAATAAATATGCAATAATTAAGCTACTAATTTATGTAAATTATATTACAATTTTGACCTTTCTAAGAATAGTAATAAGAGGGAGAAAATAAGACTTAGTTTAAAACTGACTGATACAACTGAGATAGGGTCTGCGATTCACCATGCAAGATAAAGACACTATTGGAAACCATGATCTAATCTTCACTTTATGATTAGATAGGAGCATCAAAAGTGAATAGGAGTAACACTGGTGGTATAGTCCACCTCTACCACTATTGTCCAAGAGATATGAGCTTTTTAGATTTTGTTCAGTATGCCTGTGTGACCCTGTCTGTGATGTTTTGGTTACTGAATGTCTATAGAGCTCCCTATAGTGTGTATTTTCTCATTAAACCCTATACTCCATTATGGTTTGACCAATTTTGGGAAATAAGGGGGTTAGTGTATGTAATATTTACTAAACGTGTGTCCACACTCCTTGTATGGGCATGCTGCCTATATACCAATACTTTGAAGAGGGATCAAGCCATATCTAGTTCTCCCACTTGATGTGATTTTGTGAAATATAGTGTATGAATATGAAAAATAATAAACTGGATGTGCTTGATATGGTTATGGACTGGTGTAAGGATTTGAATAAGCTTTTAAGTATATTAGTTGGTTTTATGTAGAGAATAGAGAAGATTGCTTGAGTAGTCTTGCTTGTATTCTTTCTTGTTTAGTGATATTTGCCAATCCTTTCTAAATGATATTTGAATGGTATTTTATAAATATCTATTGGCCATGGTTTGAATCTGATCAGATTAGGCCAACAAGGATAAGGATGCAGAATTAAAAAAAATGACCATTGGGGTAAAAAATGCATTTGGACAAGAGTGACACCGATGTTATAGTCTAAGTTTGGAGCTATTGTATTGAGCTGATGAGGCCTAGGAGGATGGATTAGTCATAGAAAGAGCATTCTAGCTGAGCTTTGATTAAGTCTAGAAGGCTATGGATGATTAGGTATCAATGAAAAGATGCCTATGAGGGTGATGAAGATAAATAAGAGGGACCTCTGAATTGGGTGTCACAAGCCACACTCAAGTTACCAATTTTTTAATTTTATATGACTACATTTACCATCCCTTTATTCTAGTAATGTAACAAAGTGAAATACTATGATGAAGGAAAAATAGAAAGTGTACCTAAACTTACCTATGAGGGTAAAGCCCATGAAGCTGTGTGATGTTGGGTATGCATAGAGAGAGCATATTATGAATTATGAATATTCAAGATAAAAAAGACTAAATAAAATATTAATAGATATGCTATATCAAAAATAAGAATGTACAAAATTTGGGTAAAATACAGAGGAAGAGAAAGGAAATAATACACTTCATTGGGTATGTAGGTCAATACAAAACCTAATGTGATGTTGAGTGATGATGGATATGTTGGATATGATGGGTATCTTGTATCAAGAGTAATATTGTGAATGAATTTCAGTGCCCAATTCCTCTAAAGTGTCTCAAGAATGGAAAGGCTATTTGTTTGTCTCCATCATCACCCACTAAGTGAAGCTAGGTGATCATGCATATGTTAATCAGTGTTTGAACTATGTTTAAAATCCCTCTGAATACAGTGCTCAAGAATACAAAGTATAACTAGTCATTTCACTACATCATTGCCCCATGAAGTGAAGCTATGAACTGACACTGGTATGAAATGTATGATGTATGAGATGGCTCCTAAATCCCATGAATGTACTATGATCTAATAATGTTGGTGTGGATATTTTAATTTATGTTGGAAACTAGACCACTCTTGGCCACTTTGAAAGATGGATATCAGGCTTGTATGAAATCCACTCCAAAACTGGTGCACTAGGCTTATATGAAAGCCACTTCAAAATGTGAAATTTAGGCTTGTATGAAAACCATTCCAAAATTATGCCAACCACCTACAGATGGAATAAGGCATGTAACTATTGAGAATGCCTAGGTAATACTAAACTCAAAAAGAAAAGAACAAATGTGCTATGCACATTACCCTCAATCACTAGTGTCTGAAACATTTATTCTGATCTGGAAGTTATACCAACTGTTGTATCTAAAGCTAGAAGTGAGAGCCATGATGAAATGATTAATTCCCCTATATCTATATTCTTTGATCAACAGTGTACTAAAAACTACTAATTTTGAATTGGTCTGACTGTGCAAAACTATAGTTGAACCTACTTTTCTACCTACTTCTAAAAAGTCTAGATTTTTTATTGTTTGAATAGGATTAGCAAAAATAGATAGTATTAGTATTGTTATAGTCCAATCTCGATGCTATTGTCTTGGGCCAAATCTAGTAACTATTCTGATATTTTTAGTTTGTCTGGTCTATTCTGACTAGTTTGATGTTTGATTATTGTTTTAGGTGTTCTAAATGCTATATTTTTTACTATTAGAATCTCTGATCTCTATGATAAAACCCTTGTTTGTTTCCCCCTTTTTTTAGGGTAGAAATTAAGACCCTAAAATGACTTCCCTCAAAATAAATAGCCCTACAAGTGTGCTATGATGACAATATACATGATATAGCATTGATAATTAACAAAATATCTCTAAATATAGCAATGTTTGAAATGGAGATTGTTAGATCAATAGGGGTATGCATAGATAGATATAACAATGTAATATCATATGCAATCTATTGAATTAAAATTGGAAGTTTGATTAGTTTTTGGATGTTAGTTATTAGTTTTCAAAGAGGGATGGAACATGATGTCCATCATGGCATCCAAGAAAGAAAGATAATTCATTATGTGGATCATGTCTTTGCAAACAATCAAAAAGTAATCAAGAAACAAAAACATAATTCAAGAAGAATACAAGGGTGGCCAAGGGGCCAGTAAAATAAGGGATATGGACACATGTCACTCAAACTAGAAGGCAAGCATACTAGGCATGTTCAAATGCCACATACACACAATTAAAATTAGCAAGGTTGGTGTGAAAGCCAAAATTACATAGAAGAGTACAGACAAAGGACATTGGAAAATATCCTAAGGCACATAAATGAATAGAAGCAAAATACATTGGCAAATGTCCTAAAGCACATACAATAGATAAAAAAAGAACTGGGAAATTCAATCAATCTAGCTACGTAAATCAAGAAAGGAAAACACGTGATTACTAGAAATATAATCACATCTAAATAATCAAATCAAGAGAGTGAATGTATACTATACATGTTATTACAAGACTACGTATATGCTAAGAAATACATAAGTGCTATATACCAGTGAGTATCGATAGATAAATCTATGTAAGGTAATAAATAATGTATATCAACATGATAACTATAGTGTGTGGTGTCTGAATAACATAAACTAGATGGTGTAGTCATGTAGAAGATACCTCTAGTGGGTATATATATTTATGTGTGTCTTGAATGTAAAAGTGGGATGCCCCCTCAATGGGTAGAGTGAAGAAATCAAGGATTTGGATGTCGCTTCACACACTCAAAGAAGATCAAGTGAAGCATGGTAATGTAGATAAATTGACAAACAATAGCATATAATAGTAAATGTAAATCTGGCATGATAGTATAAATATAAAGCATGAATTATTCATACAATCAAAATATTTTTTATGTTTTTTTTTTTTTAATAAATATTTGATGTTTTTTAGTATTTTGAAATATTTAAATGTTTTTGCTATTTTTGATAATTTGAATAATTTTTTGAATTTTTGAGATTTGAGCTATATAAAATCATTCATAAGGAGACTATGTACAACTAACTAAAAAGGAGTTATATACAATTAATTTTTAAAAATTATGTATCAATAATACTAAGAAGAAATAATACTAACCAATGAGTCTCATGGGAGTCTCTCTATCATGGTGTCCTATATCAAACAAAGAAATGGTGTGTGATTTTGAATCATGAGGGAATGGTTGTGAATATGACTCTAAATATTATGATTCATTGTATGTATCATGGAAATCATAATAACATGGATTATTCCACTCATCATTATCATATTTATTTTGAACCAATGGAACGCTGGTGTTTACTTTTGTTGTATCTAGATCTTTTCATTTGATAAATTATGTCTATGAATAATTTGAATTAGGATGTTCAATAAATCCCAAACCTTGCTGGCAAAAATTATCAACTTCTAGAATAGGAGTAGTGATTCATTGAGCCTACTTATCTAACCCTTGACTTTGATAATCAAACTATTGTAGATATATTTGACCAAACCCATACTAATTTGAAAGTTGAGCATCATTTTTTAGAGATATATTTTCATATTTTCTATGCTTTACCTATGCTTATGGTATTATATCTTGCTCTGATTTTACTTTTTGATCCTTTTTTTTGTTCTTTGTTATGCTTTGGTAACCACTTTTGTACTATTTCTAAATTTGACATTTTTTGAATGCATTCCTATGTCACTATGGATTTCTTGACTGATTTACCTTATATATGGTCATCATTATCAATTATCTATTGTATATGTTGCTTCAATGCAAAACATGAATCTATGTGATGCCCATGCATTATATGATATGCAAAATAGTATCTGGATCTTCTTACTAGATGTAGAGGAGGTAGTTTGATCAACTTAGATTTAATCATTTCCATTAGTACCTCACTTGAAATATTATTTTATCTTTGAATGATTTTTGAATCACTAGTTGTAGATTTACTTTGTTGTGATTTCTTGTTTTGATATGTAACATTGCTTTCAACCAATTAACTAGGTGAAGGTGTATATACATGATCGGCACTAGGATGCCTTTGAATTTTTTGTATTATAATCTAATTTTTCAATGTTGTGATCTTTTTATGTAATATCTAATTTTGCATTTGTAAATTTGAAAATAACTTAATCATACTAGTGATTTTATCCCTTAGACTCTCACAAGTTTAAACCCTAGTTACTTCCAATTGAACATGCAAGCACATATGTTGAAGAGGATTTGAAGAAGCTATAGGTTATATTTATGAATTAGGAAAAATATTATAAGTTATCTCACCTTTGAGAGTTGTGATAGCATGGAACTAGTTACAGGTAAAGTAGCTATCACCCTCTTGGGGGAGAGGAGGAAAAGGAGACAGTTTCCTATGCAGAAGATATACCATTGAAACTTGACAAGTGGTTTTTAGATTATGCAATGGATCCTCTAGGTAAAAACCATGTATGTGGGATAAAATGCATGTAATTGGAGTTATAAGTTGTATAAAACTATGTTTATAAAGAACATTCCAAATGAGAGATAGAAAGCAAGGGATAGAAAGCATGAATTTGTGCATTAATGAATAAATAATTTCAGCATATACTATGAAATTTATAATGTGTTTATCATGATAAACTTAAAAAAAATTCCATATGATATATTCAAAGCAAGAGATGAAACCTTTTATTAAAGACAAGTAAACTATGCTTTGAAGGATAAGTATAATAGAATGTTTAATAATGACTTTCTTAATATCATCCCATATTATGAAAAATAGACATGAAAATCAAAGAATAAAGATTTGTATTAGCATATGGTAGACTTCATCATTGATTTACATGATAGGACCAAGTATGGTCTCCTTATTATTTACTAAAAATGCAAGAAATATTTGAAAATAAGTGAGATCCATTTTTGTTTTGATGTGTAATTTGATTTTAGATGTAAGGTGATACCTCAAGAACCAATGGGACATAGTATATGCAACTAAGGTTTGAAATATGATTAATTTGAAATTTACTATGAAATTTTGAAACATAAAGTGAATTTTTGAGTTAGACATGCAACTAAAAATTTAAAAAAATATTGGAAAATGCTTGATTAAATATGACCTACTATGTGCAATTAGGGTTTTCAAAAATAATTATATTTTGAAAATTACTATTGAATTTTAAAATTTGAAGTGTATTTCTTATTTTAATAAGCTAGTAAAAAATTAGAAATTTATTGGGAAAATATTGGGACCTATTATGAGAAATTAGGGTTTGAAAGAAAATTATTTTAAAATTACTACGAAATTTTAAAACTTAATGCTAATTTATGATTTTATTATGTAGGTAAAAAGTCAAAATAAATATAGGAAAATTTATTAAATATTTTACCCTAAGGTTTCTAAGATTTTTATGCGTAAACAAAGTAATTTGTGTTCACCAAATGATTTAACAATTTGATAAATATTGGTGTATTATTCCAAATTTAGTTAAAGGGTCTAACTAGTAAAATTAGTAAATAAATATGTAATAATTAAGCTACTAATTTATGTAAATTATATTGAAATTTTGACCTTTATAAGAATAGTATTTAGAGGGATAAAATGAGACTTATCTGAAAATTGACTAATATGGCTGAGACAGGGTCTAAGATCCAGCATGTAGGACTAGGACACTATTGCAAACTAGGATCTTCTCTTCATTTTATGATTGGATAGGAGCATCAAAAGTAGACAAGAATGATACTATCACTGTAGTCCACCTCTGTCACTATTATCCAGTAGATTTGAGCTTTTTGGTTTTTATTTGTTATGCCTGTGTAACCATGTTTGTGAATTTTTAGTAGGTATAAGTTTGTAAATCTCCATTTAGAGAAGATTATATCTTCAAACCCTATACCCCATTTTTCTTTGACAAATTTAAAGAAATAGGGGGGGTTTAGTGTGTGTAAGATTCATATAACATGTACCCAAACCCCTTGTGTGGGCATGCTACCTACATACCAATACTCCAAAGACGGATCAAGCCATATGTAGTTCTCCCACTTGATGTGATTTTATGCAATAGAGTGTATGAATATGAAAAATACTAAACTAGATGTGTTTGAGGTGGATAGAGACTGTTGTAAGGATTTAAGTAAGCTTGTAAGTGTATTGGTTGGCTTTAGGTAGAGAATAGTTAAAATTTCTTGAGTAATCTTGCTTGTATTCTTGCTTTCTTAGTGATATTTTCCATCCCTTTCCAAATGATTTTTGAATGGGGTTTTATATGGATCTATTGGTCATGGGTTAAATGTGCTCGCATTAGGCCAACAAGGATAAGTAAGGGGAATTAAAAGAAACTAACCATTGAGGCAAAAAATGTACTTGGATAGGAGCACTGAAAGCAAAGAAGAGTGGCACCGATGCTATAGTCCAAGTGTTGTGCTATTATCCTATGTTTATGGGGCCTGAGGGGATGGATTACTCATGGAAAGAAAATTTTGGTTGAGATTTGATTAGGTTTGGAAGGCTACATATGACTGGGAATCATTGAAAAGATACATATAAGGGTTATGAGGACAAGCAAGAAGGACCTATGGGTTGGGTGTCATAATCCACACTCAAGTTACCATTTTTTGGATTTTATATGGCTACCCTACTAATAAATCCTATCAAACCTTATGGGATACTATAGGTATAGATTGTTACAATGTTTAATCTAAATCAATGTTGATGGATTGTATGAGACCTCTTATAAATGAAGGTAGCATCAACATTATTCCCAAAGATGGTTATTTTGAGAATATTACTAACAAAAGACCTATTACTCTTATCAATGCATCTTATAAGATAATTGTTAAGGTGTTGCTTCTCAGAATTAAGCATCTCATTCCTTTAATTATTAGAAGTGAGCAAATAAGACTTATTCAACATAGATATATCCTTGACACTGTCATTTATGTCTGGGAAGGCATGGAGTCAACTTAGGTCTCTAGGCAAATGTCCATTTTTTCAAGATTTATTTTGAGAAGGATTAATTCTACATTGAGTGGCCTTTTAATTTTTCCATGATCCAAGCACTCAGTTTTAGTCCCAAGTTTGTTCAAGTGGTTTATACATGTTTATATTTTGGGATGTATTGCTATTAATGGAGTCCAATCCTCTTGGTTTGAGATTCATAGATCTATAAAAAAAAGGATTCCCTCTATATTCTTCACTTTATGTATTAAAACTAAATGATTTTGGTATTTATTAGATAATTATTCCTCTAGAGGCTTGGTGAAAGGCATCTCTCTCTAATTCTGACTACCATTTATTGAATGGTCACTTTGATGATGATTATTTTCTCACTCTCTAGGAAGAGGAAGATTTAATTAAGAATGTTATGGATTGTCTTCATTTTATTTTGGCCTCTATGTCTTCCATTTAATTAAAAAAAATTAATTTTATCATCACTCTCTCTCTCTCTCCCAATTACCCATGGTTAGAAGGATACAAATTACAACGTCTTCTTTTAAGTGTTTAGTTTAAGTTTGTTGATAATCCTTTTAATTTTTGGGCCTCTCCATCTAAAAATTTTTCATATGTGGTTTAATGGGTTGATAAGAAAATTTCTTTTTAGATCACAAAACCCTTGTCCTTTGTGGGAAAGTTTTAGATTTGCTCTAAGGTTTTAGTAGCTATGTAGGTTTCTTATTCTTCTTGTTTGGATCCTTATTTTTATACTTTGGTATACTATAAAATCTTATAATATATTCCTCTATGACAACTCTTAAGGTCATAAAGACTTTCACAATGTTTCTAGGGGTATGTGTTTCTAGCCTAATGAAGCAGGTGGTCTAGATCTTATAGATGTTAAGCTTCAAGGTCTTGTTCTCAACATTAAATGGGTTATCTAAGGATTTTAAGGTTATGAATCCTATAATATATTATTTCATCATTAGATATTTCATGGGGTTCAATATGGTAGAGGTGCATGGCAATGCCTTGGGTTATAAACTCTTCTCATCACCCTTGTTCCTATTAAAAATTACGGTTATTTTGTTACTTAGAGCATTTAGAAATATTGGGAGAAACTCAAAACCCATCTAATTTTGGAGGGTTAGGGTTTTAATAATAGTATTTACCTTAATTAAAATTCCCTTTGGTGGTTTCCCTACATGAATTTTCATAACATTCCCTTCAATTTAGTCCCTTGGATCAAAAGATTAAGGCTATTCAAAAAAGTTGTGAAAAATATTTGGAATTTTTTTTTGTAAAGGAATTCATTTTTTAATTGTTTGGTAGATAGTTAAAAACCAATTTAAATTAAATAATGTATAAGTTAAATCTATTAGAGTTATTCAAACATCCATACCTAATGATTATATTGATAAGATTTTAGTTAACTACCTTACTCCTTGGTGGAAGAATTGCCATTGGCCTACAACCACTCCTTTTAATCATTATTCTCCTCATTTAGGGTATAATAATTTATATTCTTATCATATTCAAGATCATGTTGTCAATCACTAATGGAACCTTCAGTTTAGACATATGGTGTGGTGTAGAAGGTTTAACCACTATACAAGTAACATGTTTCTTTACCACTTTGCTCAATAATGTTTCATGTTATGAAAAAGTTTCTACCTTTCTTCTTCCTATTAGTTTCAATCTCTTACTCATGGGATAAATTTGAATTCATCGTATTCATTTCATACTCCTTTCTACACTCACTAGTATAGTGTTTCTACTTCTTGTATTAATACAATTTGACATTCGACTTAGCATAGATTTGTGTAGATCCTCCTATATACGTGTTGTTTCTCCTTCTTATTCCTCTTATATACAAATCTTGATGTATTTTCCTTCCACTTTTTTGACTATTGTAAGTTCTTATCCTTCATCTATTATTTCATCCTCTCCCCCTTCCTGTTAAATTTGCATTGCTCTTGAATTATTTCTCATGGGAGGAGGTGGATGAACTATTAAACCTTTGTTCATGGTTTTGCAATGTGTATACACTCCATTTTTACCACTCTCAGGTCTAAATCATTATCTGAATGATGATAGGTTTGGTTCTTAATTGTCTTTCAAGATTAGAGGTTAAAAATCTGATGTTATTTTAGCTAGGTTTTGAATCCCATTCATGGCAAAAAAAATTATTAAAATTACCTTGTAGAAATATAATTTCATATTCAATCTAGGCAATTGATTAGAGGTTTCCAAATCTAATGATAGAGGTTATGTTTATGTGTTTTTTTTCCTAAAATGTCTTCTTACATGGCTAAGATGAAAGATGAAACATATTACACACAAAGAGGAGGAATAAAGTGCTAGAGAGGTGTAACAGGGTTTGTTACAAGATTTTTTTCTCCCTTGTAGTTCTAAGAATAATGTACTAGACAAGTTTGGTGGATGTAGCCCATCTTGGGTGAACCACGTTAAATCTGGTCTCTCTGATTTTATGCATGTTTATAATTATTTTATATATGTTTGATTGATTCCTTTCAAAGTTTCTCTTGTATGCAATTTTGGGATAAATCTATGTTTTCTTTTATCCTATGAAATGATTTCTTGTAAACAATGCAAATTAATCATAGAAACCACTGAAATTCCCAAATTCACTACTCCTCCTCACTATTCATCATTATTATTCATCATCACTATTCATCATTTTCTATTCACATATTTATTAATTTGATTTATACAAATTAATTAACTAATCTCTCTTTAGTAAAAATTCCATAGATTTTGAATATTCACAATTTCTATAAATCCATAATTCAAATTATCCTCCACTCTCCAATTTTATAATACACCTCCAATTCCATTGTCCTCCATATTTTTTTTCCTCTAATTTTATAATACACCTCCAATCCCATTGTCCTCCATGATTTATTTTCCTCTAATTTTATAATTCTCATATTCCTATTTCCTCCACATGTGTCTCCTATTATTCCCTGATTGGATTCACATGTCCTCCATGATTTTAATTTAAAAATATAGATCATCATTCACCATTTTATTCTCATCTCTAGATGGATGGTTTGCATCCATTTCAAAAGTCTTAAAATTGGAGACTCTTCCTTCAATTTAGACAAACTTCTCCATGCCATGAAATTTTGTTAAATTTCATAAAAAGTTTCATCACTCTCTTATGATAGGCCAAAGCCAAATCAAGTGTAAACAAGAGGAAATGCTTCCCAAATGTGAATTAAACATTTACAAAGACCTCTACTTATACATGCTAAGCTCAATTTCTTGAAACCAATTCTCAAACAGATCTTAAAAATAGGTGATATTGTTTTTGTATCTTTCCAATTGCATTTCATGTTTTATTGTCACAAAGCTCAACCTAGGGATTAGGCTTGAGAATTATGTTTTATATTAATATTTTATTTTTTCAATAATAATTGACTAATATCTCTTGTATTCATGATGTACACAAGGAGCCCATTAGCTCATCGATTGTGATTTACCTCAAATACTTTTACTCCTTGATTCCAACTATTATAGTGTTAATTTTGATTGGAATGCTCTTCAACACCTTCTCAATGATGTCATGATCTTTAATTTTATCATCACATCTTTTAATTTAGTTGACAATATTCATTATCCTTATTAATAATTCATTGATTGATTTATTTTCCTTCATTTGTAGGGTCTAAAACTGCCTTCTTAAAAACTAAAACTTGACAAGCTTCACCTTGTCACTCTCTCTATAGGAATTTTGAAAAATGTCTCATGATTGTTTGGAATGGATTTTTTTTTTCTATCCTAGGATTGATTGAATTAGCTAATGTTATTTGTCTGTATTTGAGTGCCTTGGCATCCTTTCTCCTATTCTCCTTCAACACAATCTTTTATGATTAAGATAAATCATTAAATTCTACTTGATCTACAACCTCAATGTAACCACCATTAACCAAATCCCATAGGTCTTGATAATTAAATATGGTCTTCATATTGATACTAGACACATCATAATTTTTCCATAAAATGTAGGGGGTTACTTTAATGAATAAAAACTATCTACTACCATGTTTAAATGGGCTTACAACCAAACGGATATGATACCATTTGTTGAAAAATGATAGGCCCAGTAGATTAAAGGAGCATAAAAAACACAAAGATGGTGAAGCTTAATATAAATCTCAAAGTCATTAAAAGAAAATCCAGACATATACCAAAGCTAAAAAACAAATGCTAGAAATGCATAAACATAGCATGTTAGAACAATAAAATAGTGGAGGTAGATTTAGGATGAAAATAAAAATAAAAATCATATATTTAAATGATTACATCTTTTGTTACATCCTACTTACTATGCATAACCAATACAACTATAGTTGTTAATAAAACTCTTACAAAAAGAACTTATATAATCACCTTTTATTTTATTTTCTATACTTCTTCTGCCTACTTTATACCTGACTGCTATAAATTTGTTTTCTTATCATGCTTTCTTACTTTCTTACCTTTTTTTTAGACTACTACTACATCGATAGGGAAGGATTTATGTGTTTGGAGGATGCCACATATTCCCTTAAGCCATTTTTTGATGGATAGATGTATATGACCCTACTACATTACAATGGGCTACAATTCAAAATCCACTATTAGATTTTTCCTTTAGTCTTTCTTGACACCCATTACATGTTTTATTTAAAGATCAAATTTTCATAAGGAATTATTTCAAGGAAAT
Organism: Torreya grandis; assembly: GCA_037957365.1. Taxonomy (NCBI): domain Eukaryota; kingdom Viridiplantae; phylum Streptophyta; class Pinopsida; order Cupressales; family Taxaceae; genus Torreya; species Torreya grandis. Next base: position 26,472 of record JARHVA010010946.1, on the reverse strand, counting down.
TACCTATAATGTGATGTATTCTAATTGGGAAAAAATCCATTGGGGATATCCATCTTCTGGTTGAAGAGGAGTTTAGTCATTAAGGTGGCAGGAATGTCAATTAAATATCATTGAGAATAAAATGGTACAGTAAGCATCCAATCATATGATCTAAGACTAGGAAAAAATTTATAGTGTTTAATAAAATATATGTAAAAGATGTTAAAACATTTTACTCTACCCTTTCATCTTACCCACCTAGCAAGATCTGAACTCTAATAAAATCACCTAACCAAAATTTAGTGCAACAGGTTTAAATTTGAAATTTTCTAGTCATTTGGAGTTTGGGGAAAAAATATTTGGTAGGGGATAATCCCAAAAAAAAGAGAAAAAAGATAATTTACAAATATAATGGAGTGTAATAAAATTTTCAACAAGATAAGGTAGTCAGGTATTGAATAGAGGATAGAGAGTTTCTTCCAATGTATTAGTAATCTGTGAAAAATAAGGGATAAAAAAACAAAGCATAAAAGTAAAAAAAATTGATAGTAGTTAGGTATAGAGTATATATAAGAATAATTATAGACAAAAAAAAATACAATGTCATTATATAAATTTTTGTAAGTGTTTTATTATCATCTATAGTTTTATTGGTTATGGATAGAAAGTAGGTTGTAATACAAGTTTTAATGATTTAAATATATGCGTTTGAGTTTTATTTTGATCCCAACTTTGCATCCCCTATTTTATTATTCCAACATACTATATTTATGTATTTTTAGCACTTTTTATCTGTTAGCTTCAATATAAGTCTAGAGTTTCATTTTCTAGCTTTATGATTTGTCTCGAAATTCATTATTTATGTGTTTATGGTACCCCTTATATCCCCTAAGTCTATCTATTTTAAAAAATAGTATAAAATCTCATATGTTGTAAGACCATCTAGACATAGCAACAAGAAGTTCTAGTTCATTGTAGCATCCCCTTACATTTGATGTAGAAAATTATGATATGTAGAGTATCAAGATGAAGACCATATTCAAATTTGAAAAACAATTGGATTTGGTTGAAAGTGGATACAATGAGGTTGTAGACTAGGTAAAATTTAATGATTTTTATCAAGCACAAAATAATGTGTTGAAATATAATATAAGAAACGATGCCAAGACACGTAGCTACATATAAATGGCATTGATTGATTCAATCTTTCATAGGATAGCAATAGTTATCCCTTCCAAATAAACATGGGACAATTTACAAAATACCTATTAAGGGAGTGAAAAATTGAACCTTTTCAAGTTCCATCTCTTAAAAAGAGAATTTTATAGATTGATGATGAATGAGAATGAGATATTCAATGACTTCTTCATAATGAAAATATATATTGTCGACCAAATCAAGACATGTGGTGATGTGATAGAAAAGCATAGGATTAGAAATAAGGTGTTGAGGAACCTTCAAACTAGATTTGACCCTATAGTGGTTAAAATTAAAGAGTAAAAGGATTAGATTCCAATGATAATATATGAGCTAATGGGTTCCTTGTAAACCTATGAATAAAGGTTGAGTAGGTTGGCCACCTCCTCCCATAAGCAAGCACTCAACACCAATGTAATGTGAAATGAAGGGGGAGACGATCAAACAATATATGAAGAGGAAGAAATTGTAATAGTCAAGAAGGTGGAAGGCATAGTCATCGCGAGGCACATGTAATAGGAAGTTTAAGGATAATCAACACTTCTAGATGAGGATCTAGACAAAGGTATGTTAAGTCTAACATCCAATGCTATTATTGTAAGACATATAGACACTATGATAGTGAGTTTAGAAAGGAGTATGACATAAATAGGCATAATTAAAATATATCCCATGCATAAGAGGCTAAACCTAATAGGAATGAAAAAGGATGAAAATTATTCATAACATGCAACATTATTGAATAGAGTTGTAAACAAACATGGTACTTGGATAGTGGTTGTAATAACCACATTAGTGGGAAAAAAGAGATGTCCCCTAAGATATGGAAATTTAAGATCAGAGATAAATAGGTGAAATAATGATAAGGTTTATATGAAATCTAAAGGCAACATATCTATTTTCACCAAGGTGATAAAAGTCAAATTCAAGATGTTTACTATGTACCCAGGTTAAAGCACAACTTAATTAGACTAGGGAAGCTTGTTCAAAAAGGATACAAAGTGACGTTTTAAGATAGTGAATGCATAATATTTCATAAGAGTGGTGGTAATAGGCTAATTACATTAGTCAAGATGATAATCAACATGATGTTTCCTTTGAGAATGCAAAGTGAGATCCTAACAATGTTTAAAACTATGGTATTAGATGAGTCTACTCTCTAACACCTTAGATATGGAAATTTATGATTTGGATCATTGAACCTTATTCATAAAAATCAAATGGTGAAAGGGTTTCCCCTAATATAAAAACCAAATAAAGTGTGTTAAGGATTCATATTGGGGAATCAATATAGGAGTGCATTTCCTCTGCATAAAATATAGAGAACTAGATCTCATTTAGAGATAATCCATTTAGACTTGTGTGGTCTAATGAAGACCCCCTCCTTATCCAATAATTTATACTTCATGACATTAATTAATGATTTAAGTTGGAATACATGGGTGTATTTCTTGAATAATAGATCAAATTCATTTGAGACCTTCAATAAATTCAAGGCCGTGGTGGAGAAGCAAAGTGGCCACCATATAAAGATTTTGAGGGAAGATAGAGAAGGAGAGTATTTCTCTAATGAGTTCTTGAATTTTTGAAAGAATCATGGGATAAATAATAAATTTACATCCAAGTATACATCATAGGAAAATGATGTAGTGAATATGAATAATAGGACCATCCAAGACATGGCAAGGAATGTGCTAAAGGAAAAGGGGTTCCGTAATGATTTTTAGGCTATGGCTATATAAAAAATCATATACTAGATAAATACTTGTCCAATTAATAGTGTTACAGATATGATCTATCAAAAAGCATGGATTAGTTGGAATCTTAGCGTTAAACACCTTAAATTGTTTAGATGTGTTACGTATGCACACATGCCAAAGAAAAAAAAGTGGGATGACAAAGGTGAGAAATGAATATTAATTAGATGTAGTGACCAATCAAAGGCTTATAGATTATATAATATGGTCACTAGGGAGATGATAATCAGTCTAGTTGTATAATTAATTGAGTATGAATATTAGGAAGAGAAACATGAAGAAGATCATGTACAAACAAGGGCTACTAAATCTTGTATTGAATCTAAACTAGTAGGTATTACATCCACTCATGCACCATGTTGGACCCATATTTCACAAAGGGTTGATTCATCTAGTGGAAGAAACAATCACGGAGGTCAAGTAATTGTTCTTCAGTCAACATAATCCTCCTCCAAATCAATCCAACACCTATCTAGGATAAGGATATTTAAATAAATATATAATTAGTCAAGGTATGATTAAAATTAGGATGAAACAATGAATTATTCTCTCTTTTCATCAGTTGATCATATTTATTATGAGGAAGAAATCAAGGAAAAGAAATGGTATGATGCAATGGATGAATAAATGCATGCCATAGATAGAAATTAAACTTGGGAGTTCATTTACCTTCCAAAAGGAAAATAGGTCAAAGGATTCAAGTGGGTGTAAAATACAAAAACCACCCTAAAAGGCAAATAGATAGGCATAAGGCAAGACTAGTGATAAAATAATATAAGAAAAGGCTTGTATGTGAATATAATGAGATGTTTTCACACATGCCAAAGCTCAAAATGGTGAGGATAATCATAGCCATTTCTACTCAACATTAATGGAAAGTGCACCAAATGGATGTCAATTCATCCTTATTGAGTGAAATGATATAATAATACATTTATGTGGGACAAAAACCTTGATATGATATTTGTATACACATAATATTTTATGAATTTTATCAATTATTGATGCTCTTTATCTTTCAAGAACCCATTGAGTCAAAATCTCTCTAAATACATGCCCTAAGGGTTGCACTGTGAAAGGGGTGGGTAGATCATTAGTGCTTTGAAGTATTGTTGTCCCTTTTTCCACTTGTTGTCTACACACCTTTCTCCTTAAAACCATTCCCTTAAGTTTGTTATTCTCTCTTGTATACTCTTCTAGTCATTTCCCATCTTCTATCCCCCTTTTCCTAACTTAAAATCCCTATTGACAGTTTATAGTACTAGGTAGACTAGGTCAACCTTTTAATATTATTTGTGAAATTCATTTAGAGTCTAGGTAATCTCTTGGACAACCTATCCCATGACCTAGTGAATTTTTGTCAATATCAGTACTAGGTCGATTGGGTAACCTTGCTAGTCAAAAATTTAGAAAGGTCCTAGGGTTAAATACACAAATATATATAAGATCATTTTGCCATTATTTGAAAAGGAGAATATTTTAACTTTAAGAGAATTATTAGGGTTTCATACTTTATTTGGAGATACAGATCTTATCTTATGGAGAAGTATTTGGGATGTATTAAGAGGTTGTGTAGCCTAGAGTTGATTTATCCCTATCATCCTTACATACCACAAAAACATCTCATAAATCACCTTCACCAGGGGAGATATTGAGGATGGGTGGGTTTATCTTCAAAGGTAAGTATTCCTAAATTTGTTCCTCCTTTATAAGAGTAGATAAATATGCATTTGTACTTATCTTCCATGCATTAGGATTTTGTATACATTTATTTGAGTATATCTCTCTTATGCATGTTTACTTTTAGTGTTTATTATTTCCACTTTATGCCAAAATCTTTGGTGAGCACTATATTAGACTTTACTTTAGTTGTTATTAGTTTAATAAATATGAAAACATAAGACCTAGTGTTATTGCTTGATTTTTCTTGACTAGAGGTGTTAGAATCCTCCCTAGTATTATTAATGTGATAAGATATATCCTAATTGGGTCTAGTGGATCCACATATTGGTCATGTTCCTAATTATTTAATATATCCCCTATTAAAAGTATAAGTAAGATCTATGTTTTCTGAGTTAGGATTGATTTATAGATATGATGCATTTATGATTGCATACATTTTGGTAAACCCAACATGAACTCTAACCCTTATAGGATTTATTTCACATTTTTTTATTTTCTATAATTTTATTTATTATTTTTATATATTTTTCATATTAGGTCGATAGGGCCAGTATAGTTTCTAACTTCTATGTGTAGGTTTAACACATAGTCACATCAAAATGACTATGTTATTTATGTGCAGGTCTTCATCAAATATACATTATTAGATTGAACAAGTTGACATAGTACACTTTTTGACTTATATATGGGCCACTATGTAGAACAGGTTGACACAATACTCTTATTTAACTCCAAAAATCACACTAGGTTGACCAAGCCAGTATAGTATTCCAAATAGCTTCAAAAAAACATTCTAGGTTGACTAGGTTGGTATAGTCATCTTCATAGGTTTTAGAAAACAAGGCATTTTAGAACTAGGTCGACCTAGTCAACAAAATTGGTAGAATCTACATGTAACATTCAAAGCACTTCAAAATAAATATCACATTCCTCTGCATATTCAAACCCACCAAGGTTCATTTCTCTCTCTCTTTTTCATTTCAATTCTTCCTTATAGTCTTGTTTGACATAGTTTACAATCTTTAAAACTGCCATCATACATCAAACTCGATCAACATGATCAACCTAGTTCTATATTTTATCTTATATCTATAAGACTAGGTTAACCCTATCAACATAGTTCTTAAATACCCTTGATTCTATAGTATAGTAGTGAAACTATCAACTGTGTTCTATAATTTTTACATACATTTTTCATCTTAATTGACACTATATTATGTTTCAAATTGGGAACTAACAACTATATGCTGGCAATTACTCCACACTTTCACTTTTAGTTGTTTGCATACTTAGAATAAATCACATAGTCTAATTACATGGTTATTCAATATACCATTTAGTTTCACTATTTTTATCTTTCTTACGCACACTATCAAATCACATAATTTCTAAATGCATTTAAATAATTATCTACCCAAGGCCTACCTACTTGGATTTCATCACCAAGGGGGATGCCAACTTAGTTTTTTGACTAAGTATAAACAAGTGGTTAATGGTATATATTTTAAAATCACATGAAACCATTATCATTGAAATATTGTGAAATGATGGGGTAGGCCCCAGTAGCAATCGAATACCATTGCCAACATAGATCCTTTTTAGCCTAAACATCACAAAACCATACATAGATTATTTTTTAGTTCCCTAATTTCATCCAACATCCCTATCACGCTTAAAATAGCATTCTAATAATCTAAAAACATTCAATATGACCACTTAGTTAGCTTTTACTTTTAAAATTAATTGCTTACTCTTTGCTCATTGTATGTTGTATTGTAAAAACTTACATTGGCCAGCATTGGTGCAATGTTTTATGTCATGTGCCTTAATTGGATTATCCTCATTGACCTAATTGATTGTATTTTTACTTCCATTTCACTATTTTTAGTGCATTTAAAAAAAAAAAAAAAAAAAAGTCAATACACTACTATTTTTTTGACAAAGTCTCTTACAGATTATGTGTTCCCCTTAGTACAATATTGAGTTGACCTGGTTGATGTAATATTCTTTTCTGCCTCTTAAGAGATAGTATTAATTTGACCCTATTGACTATGTATCCTTATCAAGATGTGATCCATATTAGAATATAGTACTAGGTCAACCCTATCAACTTTGTATCCTTATTTACCCAATTTTTATACCTTATTTCTAGTACTAAGTCAACCTAGTCAACTCTATACTCTTATCTACTCCTTTATATTTCATTGATTTTGCATCACCTTTGCCTTTCATAATCTCTCTCCCTCATCATGAAATTATTATTTTAATACAACACTAAGTGGAATTAAATTCATATGATGAGTCTTACCAACCCTAATAGGTTCTCCCATAAGCATCTTGTGGCTCCTATCCTAGATGAAAGCAATGTTCATATATCCACTCACACAATAAATTATGTGACTGATTCTCACTCCTCTTCACTTTGTCATCCTCTCTTCTCACTTAAAGATCAACATGAATTAGACTATACATGAAAAAGTTTCTTTTGCATCTCTGAGTTTCCTCAACATTGAATAAATGATCCTTCTACCATTTACCAACTCATGATAAGTGGTCAAATTGAAGAGCCTCATTCACCTTCTCCCACATTCTCACATGGATTTGTGGATACTAGATTATTTTTTTCTCATCCTCTTCCCTCTATTTTGACCCCTTCTCATACCATGACATCTTCTTCTTCAATTTACTCTACCTCCATGCCTATTATCTCTACTAATATGGTAGGTTCTACATATAGTGGGCCTCTTAGAAGACCCACTCTTCTCAATTCTTCCACTAGTGCATAATTTTCTACCTATGGTATTCATGCCTCTATTAATGCTTCTTCTCACCCCTTTACTAGTCTATATTTTTCCACACAAGAAATTTATGCCACTAGTGCCTCACTTACCAATAGTTATTCTCAAGCTCCTAATAACACCCATAATGTTACCCAAGCCACTACTACTAATTATAATGCTTCAAACACTAATGACACTCAAACCCATTAGGTATTATTACAAACTCTTAATCAAATAAATGATTTTCAATCTAAAAATGTAAATCAAATGAAAAAAATTCAAAATCACTTTATCCATCTTCAAACACACCCTCAATAGATGCCATCGAGTACACATAATCAAAATGTTCCCCCACCTCTTCTTATGGATTCCCATGGTAATATTATCCCTCAACCTCCTCTTATCAAAAATTCAATCAAGAATATTCAAAATGAGCCTCTTACATCTCAAATTACTAATATTGATATAGGAGGTATCACCACTACCATTTCTTACAATGGGTCAATTGATCCTACTCTTCATCTAAAAACTTTTGGAAATATATATAAATACTAGGTACAATTAAATACCTTCACTGCTACCAAGATATTAGCCAAAAATCTCATAGGTGATGCTTTATATTAGTGTAACCAACTTAAAAATAATTTTATTACTAGTTTAGAATATTTAATAAATGCTCTACTCCAAGAGTTCCAAACTAGTGGTTTCCCTAAGAATACCTTTGCCCATTTTATCAATTGTAAGCAACTTAAGACTTAAACTGCACAAGCTTTCATTAAATGATGGAATACCTTGTCTAATAAATTCAAACATAATATGGTAGATGACAATATTTTCCATCTCTTTACCAATACTCTTTTTCCTAAATTGTAATATCGGGTGTAGTTTATTTTTGTGTGTATTTTAGAGGAGGCTATTGACCAAGCTAAATGTCAAGTTTTACTTATGCATCAATTCAAGCCATCCAAACCTTATACATGTACTCTTATGTTACTTAAAAATATGAATTATCTTGATACCAGTGATGGTGCCATGGACTCTTATCATATCATTCACACTATTCAAGTTATTATTCCTAGCCAATCTCTAGAATAATCTTCCCCTCCTAACCACATCACCAATCCTCATTTCTCTTCAACTAATCAAATAAATGTCCATGAACCTTTATCCTCAAAAAAATTAATAAAACATCTACCAAGGCCTCTCCCATGAGAACTTGATCCCACTCATCCTATTAAATCTTGTATGGTCCCAATAAATTTTGTTGCTTTCTTAATAGTTAGGGTCATTCTTAGAAGACCTATAGGTAGCTTCATAATTTATCTATGGATTTCCTTCTTGGTCTCAATTTAGACCATTATAATATCATTCATTAATGATAATAATCCTATGACATTACTTTCAAATCCCATAGAATGCATACTAACTTTTAATCTTTGAATCACATTAATGCTCGCTTGGCCATCTAAAAATATCCTCTTTCAAATCACCAATACCAAAAAGATAAGACCATCCCTTCTACTAATAATTTTTATAGGATTTTTGACCCAACATCTGAAGAGTATGTGTTTAATATCACTAACATGTGAAGGGTGGTTATTTTCATTGATCCTCAACCCATCTACACACCTCCATTGTCTAACACATTTCAGGTTATCCTAGATTCTTCTCCAACACACTTAAATGAAATGGGGAAAGATGGCCTTATATATTTTGATGAACAAATTCCAACTCCTTTGGATAACACTTCCCTTACCATTTATACCATCCCTCCGTGTTTTTTACCTAACACCAATGACACTAAAATTTATATCAACACCTCTTATAATCTATCACAAACCACACCTACATCAACTGCTCCATATTATCAACACAATCTACAAACTTTCCATCCTATTAAACTTTTTTGCATCTTATCAACATAAATTCACATGTTCTTTGACTCCTTACAAGGAACTCCTTCAACACTATGCACCTCTTTCCAACAATCTTTCTATGAGTTATGATGAGTGAGATCCTATCACATAACTCACTAATATCCTATCCCAAATCATGTTTCTAAAACATATGAGGAACTCTCCATGTCATCATAACTATCTCATATAGTTTTTATTCAAAATGAACATCCCTCATCCTCCGCTAGCAGAACACAAAAAAACCTTATCTAGATTTCAAGATAATATTTTACAATAGTGTGAATAGATGTCCATACATGTTGATGAAACAATGGAAACTTATATTTCCCTCAAATTTCTCATTGCTTCCATGATCCCTAATGATATTCTACTTTGTGTAGATGATCCTCTTCTTTTCATTAGCGTTCAAATTGGTGATATTAAATTCAAGCGTGCCTTGATTGATAAGGGTTCTAACACTTATGTTACCTCTATTAATTTTATCAAAACCCTTGGATACTCTGAATGTAATATTAAATCCAAAAAAAACACATGTCAATGTTATGAATAAATGAAAATACTTTTTTTAAGGTTATGTGTGGCTCCCCATTACCATCCCATCTTTCACTGTTCATGTGAAGGTGATGATATTTAACCTTCATATATCTTACCAAAATTTTATTGGTAGGCCTTGAAATCATTGTATAAGATTAGTTGCCTCTTCCACTTGCAAATGCATTAAATTCCCTCATAACGGAGCTATCTATAGGATTCAAGGTCACACTAATCCTTAGAATTTTGAACAATTCCAATACTGAGGTGTATTCAAGATTCCTACCCTTGAAACTTTCCCATAAATTTTACTTGAGGTTACAATGGTCATCCTAAACTCGTTGGGAATATTCCCCCTAACCTCATAGATTATTATGATGATGACCCTGATGAGGTCAATCTTAAGATTAAAACTTTTGATCTCTCACCTCATCTCATCTCTCAAATTTCTACTTCTTTTCAACCTCATTCTCATCCACCATCTTATGATGACATCCCCATTATCTTAACTAAGACTCAGCATTCCATTCATCATATCACATTAGATGACAATGTCATCCCTGCATGTGTTATTGATCTTCATACACCTAATTATGATGATGGTTATACCTTAGATGATCCATTCTTAGGAGGTTTAATTTAGGCCTGAGATGTTAATATTATTCTTTATCATTCCTTTTTCCTTCAATTTTGAGTATATCTTTCCATACTCCATCATATATATTTCCTAATTTTAGTATTTTCTTCTTTATCATAAGGTAGAGATGGTGCGAACAAATTTTTTGAAGAACCTCATAGGAGTATGCTTATGGATCATGTTATGACTGGTCCTTATCACTTTCATAGGTTCCATAACCCCTATATCCTATTTATCCCTAAGATACATGTGAATCTTCCTCAACCTTCTATAGACCCCACCCCACCTTTAATATAGCCTAGTTTGGATTCCATTCCCACACCTACTTTAGTTGCATCTATTCCTACTTCTGATCTTATCATTTTTATATTCCAACCTTTTCCAATCTCTCCACTAGCCCCACCTTCTCTCAGTGATAGCTTACTCCCTTTACTATATCTAGCTTCTTCATCCACTAAAGGGGTTGATCAACCTTATTATGGCATTCATAAATTTACTAGTCATTGGACTAGATATTATTACCTATACCAAGCTGCTTATACTTTTGTTACACCTCCTCCTATGAGTAGACCTCCTAGGACTACTCATAGTCATATATGTTTCTTCCACGACACATATAACCATTCATCCATACATTATTGTAAGTTATGACAATATATCAATACTTTGTGTACCACCAGTCCTAAGCCCTTAGATAAGGCTATACCTCCCCCAAAATTATTACCTAGGTATATTCCTAAGTATGGAGATTTATATTGTCTCTAGCACTAATGTGACACACATCACACTGATCATTACCACATCTTTCAGCAACATCTCAAGGATCACCTCCTAACCATTCCTACACCTTTTACCATTCTTCCCACAAGTCCTTCTCACAAGAAAGATCCCCCTTATTCCCCCATGTTTTCACCTCATGTGGCTCCATCTCCTCCTATGGACCCTTCTACACCTCATGTTCTTTCACACATGGACCTTCCCTCACCTATGGATCATTCTCCACCTATGAGTCCCTCACTCATGGCTCTTTCCGCACCTGTGACCCCTTCATCTCTTATAGATTCAATTCCCATGCTTATCCTAAGCATCCCTTGAATTATAACCCTCATCATCATGATCCTTCAATCATTTCTACCTTTTTTGTTAAGGAGATTTTATGTGAAGCATTTTCGTAGCTTTCTTTCAAGATTGATGAGGCATTAGTTGTAGTTTGCATTCAAATTCATAGATACTTATCAGATGTTATGGATAATGTGTGTGGATAAATATATCAGTACTTATGAGCACATACATGGTGTTATTACATTTTCATTTGGATTAGATGTGTGCTCTAACATTATCTATGTTTGTTTATTATATCATTTGACATTGTGTCGAATTCGTATCTATCTTACATGGTGACTTTGGTTTTGTAATTTATATTACCTATGATGTCATTATGTTCTCTTATGCATTTATTCTTTATAATTGCATTTTTTCTCTTCTTGAGTTCATTTTCTTATAATTATCACTTTTTCACAATTATTTGCTATCTTATCTATATAAACACACATAATTATTATTGTAACTTAGTTATACAAACCTTGCTCCCTTTAGTCATTCCTTCTTTACCAAGTAATCAATTAGCAAACAATTCATCTCATTATAATCTCATTTTACCAATCCACTTTGGATATCCTTTCTTTCCCTTTATTCCCTTTCACAAACTAAGCATTTACATGGTTGAGACTTGAGATGACATGTTGGTTCATAGTTAAGCCTAAGTGTTTTAGTCAATCTTTTATTTGGTTAATTATCTTCCTTTCACCAAAACCTAAATCTCATTCATTTATATCACTTTATCTCTCATGATTGGTCATTATAGGTCCTTATGGAGGAGGAATATTAAAAAAACTATAAAAAAAATTAATAATCCAAATCATTTAATAAAAGATAATGATCCAAAAGTCAACATTCAAAATTATCAAAAGTTAAATCACACTAAAAGATGTTATTCCAAGCACTTGTCCTTCTTCTAATCAAAGCTCAAACTCCATAGTTTTCCTCACAATAGATCCAAAGTCCATTGGGGTGTGATAAGATAGTAGATTATAAATGGAGGATAAAAAATATTTTAGTGTTACCTACTTTCTCATGCAAGTACCCAATCTTTGAAGTATACCAATGGCTTTGTAAGGGGTATTGAGGGATAGCGAACATGTTGTAAGGTAAGTACATTTTAATTTTCTTGTTCAAAACTACCTACATGAGTTGATCTTAGTAGCACACTTATTTTTTTACACAACTTTGTGTTTATAACGAATAGGTATCCTTTGAATATTGCTTGTCACTAGTCATTTAGTGTCTTCTCATGTCCTTAGTATGCCTAATGTCTCCTAAGTTCTTCTCATAAGACACATAAATTATGATTTTTACATTCCCTTTTTTAATCCATACCATCCTAATATTTCCCCTTGAGAAATATTGTTTTGTTCAATAATCACTCCCCTAAGGATTCCATTTGTGAGTTGTATTGTAAGATCATGGATAGGAACTAGGCTTCCTCACAAATTATAAAATTTTAAACTTACCATTCCAAACATCCCCTTTTACCATATTTTCATATTATTTCCACTTCATTGGTGTTCCCTTTGTGAGTTTCAATATAAGACCACAGATAGGACCTACCCTTCCACACAAAATTTTCTAATATCTAAGTCATAACAAAATTACATGTGTCAAATATGAGATAAGATGTGACTGAATATGAGTTACACCTCATGGACATGCTTCTTATTGGGTGAATATTTTTTCACCAGCTAATTGATCGGCAAAATAGGTTATTTCAACCACATCATAGGGAGATTTACTAGCCAAATGTGCAGGTCAACCACATCAAAAGGGGACAAATCTCTCCTCTCATCAAGGGGAGGTTCACTATAAATATGAGGTGTTATATACTATATATATAATCAAAAAATAGCACTCAGGGTTAGGATAATTCCATCCATCTCTCTTTTTTTAGAGATGATGTTCACAAATCAAGAGAGAAATCTTGGTGAAATGACATAAGGCACTTCTCTTCTTTCAAAAGTGGTCTACAACAAACAGCAAGAATCCTTTCTGGAAAGTAACTATACCAAGGTGCAATAACTAGCAGAATGAGGTGTAGCATAAAGTCTCCACCTCAACTACCAAAGAGTGAAATATACAAAGGATAATGGGGGCACAAAGTCATCCTAAGATCCTTTACACAAAAATAGAAAAACAAACATGCTAAATATAATTGTAGCAGCACAAAGTCTCCCACAATTGGCTTCAGGACACCTTTCAGATTACTTTCACTAGTTCTGATTATTTAATTAAATGGACAAGATGGTATTCAAGAAATAGAACATAAGAACAATCCCCTAAACAACACAAGTTATCTCAGTGCAAAGTCTAAAAGTTCACTTGATTTCTCATTCAAATAAAGAAATATGATTAACAATCTGAGCTCAAACTCTCAAGAAATGCCTTTCAATTTGGACAAAGTTTTACTTCTATATCCAAAATATCTCCTTAAAATAATAAGAGAGATTACAATATATAGCAACCAAGAAAGACTTGGCACTTTGTTTCATGGAATGGCCTATGTTGTGCATTCAATGCCTTGAATGTATTTTTAGTTCTATCAAGGGGCCATGCTGGAATAGGGCATCAGCCTTAACTATGGCATGTCAATTCATCCCAAATGTCTCCTTTTGAAATATGAGCCACCTGGTCCTCTTCCTAATAAGTGCACAACTTTCCATGTCGCATTTACTCGATGGAGAAAAATAGGCCGTGTCTTTGAGTGTTTATGCTCTGATGTCTACTTGGTAGACTGTCTCACCTACTAGAATAACTTTTGTGTAGATATTTCTAGTATTTCCCTTTTATTCCCTCTTCTCTTAAAGCATTTTATCTCTTCCTCATGATCTAAGCTCTCAAGCTATCTCTTCCCTTTCTGCTAGCTCTTTCAGATTCTTCTTCAGTTGGTCGCTAAGTTTGTTTTAAAGTTTTGTGCCACATTCAAAAATATACAGGAATTTTATTACCTTGAATTTTACATCCATGGGGACATCATTAGTTACTTGGTCACTTAAACCATGTTGAACCTTGAACCTTTCAACCATGAGAGTTCATTGGTTCAATGGTTCAATGGTTCAGGTAGTTTGGGTAGTCCCTTGGTTCAATCGACTCCTTGGTTCAATTAGTTGAACAATCTCTTTGAACTTGTCTCTAGAATCTTTCATTTCTTTCCTTCACTTGAAGCTTCCTTGTGAACTTTGAACTTATTGAATTGGTTAAACTCTTTAAACCATTTGAACCTTTGAACCATTTCAGTTCAAAGTTCAATGGTTCAACAGTTCATTATTTTACTTTGAATCCTTTTATTCTCTAAGTCTTTTGACCTCTATTAAACCTTTGAACCTTTGAACCTTGAACCATTTAGGTTCAAAGTTTAATGGTTCATTCTCTTTCTTTGAATCCTTTAGTCCTTCAAACTTTCTGGATCTTTTCTTTTCTGTTGAACTTCGTTGAACCTTTAAACTTTGAACTCTTTTGGTTCAAGGTTCAATGGTTAAACAATTCAATCTTTCTTCCTCAAAGTCTTTTTTTCTTTAAGTCTACTGAACTTATTGAACTTTGAACTTGTTGAAGTCTTTGAACTCGTTGAACTCTTTGAAGTGGTTGAACTTCTTTGAACTCATTGAGCTCTTAACTCTTTTTTGAACCTTTGAACTCATTAAACCTTTGAACTTTAATGAAGTAGGGTTCAATGGTTCAAGGCTTCATTCAATTTATTTGAAGCCCACCACTAAGTATTTTGATCGAACCTTAACATTGAACCAGCCTTGAAAATGCCTAAGTGTTAGAACTTCTTTCTGAGAAAGCTTGCCTATTGAACCTATGAGTTCTTTAGCTGAGAAGACTTGAATAATTGAAGAATTTAAATACACAAAACATTTTTTGAGAAGGGAAGAGAGAATTTTGGCCTGCAGGACCAAAATAGTTGATATGTTGTCTCCAAAAACAAGTGATAGATTTTGGGAACAACAGTTGGCTCCAGTTGGGGAACTTTCATCAATTTTAAAACCAATCAAAGGTAGTAGAATCCAGAATCTCTAGTGCCTTTAAGTGTGCCATTGAGATACAGAGTCATGCTACCCAAAAAGAAAGGCATAAAAAAATAAAAATCACCAAATAGAACTAAAGACTATACAAATATACATATGTACAGCTAATGCCACCAGATACTTCAAGGATTGAAGTGCTTTAGATGCTATCCATTTTTATGTAGTGAAAAGGGCGTGCCATCTTGATACTTCAATAGGAAACTATTTTCACCATTAAAATAATGAATAGAAAATGGGCCTCTCCATAAGGAATCAAATTTCCCATGCATTCCATTTATTTCTCTTCTCTTGTCCCATAATAGAACTTGATCACCAATCTAAAAATTATGAGCTTTTACTTTCTAGTCAAAGACCTTTTTCACCAAACTTTGATGCATAGCAATTTGGTCCACCACCATAGTTTGCTTCTCATCTAGCTCAGTCAAGAACATGATCCTCTTGTCAATGGAGCTTTCATATGTCTGATCTTTGACCACCTTTTCCAATTTCAATGTTGGTAATTCTAGGGTGATTGGTATCTCTACATTGAGACCATACAGAAGTTGGAAAGGTGACATACCTATCACCCTCTTGGTTGTAATTCTATCTACCCATAAAGTATCAACCAATGCTTTATGGTAGGTCTATTGATTTTCATCTACTAGCTTCCTGATGATGGTCACCAAGTTCTTGTTGCTTGATTCTACTTGGCCATTCCCTTACAAAAAATAATCAAAAGAATGGGATAGGGTAATCTCATAATAAAAGCAGAATTGACTAATCTCATGGGAAGAGAAATAGGCTGTATTATCAGTCACAATCTTGGTTGGGACCCCAAACTTGGAAATGATGTTTTCCTTGAGGAAATTACATACTACTTTCAAAGTAGCATGCTTGGCTGGAATAACTTCCACCCATTTTGTGAAATAATATGTGGCTTTGAGGACATAATCATGTCTAGCGCTTGAAGATGGGTTCACAACACCAATGAAATTGATTCCCCATTGCTAAAATGGCTCTTCTATTACCACTAGCTTAAGAGGTAAAGCAGTGAACTTAGGTCTTCCAACGAGCTACTAGCATAGTTCACATCTTTGTACCCATTTGTATGCATCTTGAAATAGAGTAGGCCAGTAATACCTAGCTCACAATATCTTATGGGTAGTTACAGGTGCAAAAATATGTCCTCCATAGGCTAGATTATGGAAAAACTCCAAAGTTGGTTTTGCTACTCTTTATCCACATGATGAAGGAACACTCCATCAAGGTTCCTCTTATACATCCCGTTGTCCCACAGGATAAAGTCGGTCACTTTCAACTTGATAGTCCTCTTTTCTTTATGAGATAGGTGAGTAGGACACTCACCATAGGTAAGGAAATGAGTAATATTTGAATACCACTCATTCGTGGTGGTGACAAAGAGGACTATTGGCATGTCTTCAACCCCCATTTATTCATGCCTTATTTCTTCTGGTATGTTATCATCAATCAATTGGCAGAGGCCCCTTCCCCACACAAGCTTTGTTGGTTTGATAACTAGATCAAACTCCTAGATTTTAGCAATCCAATTACCCCTTTTGGTTCCAAACTCCTGCTGAGTTAATATGGATTTGACTATGGTATCAGGAACTAGGGCAATAGTGTGTGAATTTAGGATGTAAAAATGGAAGTGTTTTACTGTCATTACCACTGCATAAACATGCTTCTCTAGATTTAAATATTTTAGTTCATGATCTTTGAGAGGATATCTCATGAAGGATATGGGAGATTCCACACCTTCTTTGTTCTGTTGAACCAAAATTACTAAAAGTGTGTGCTCAGAAGCATAACTGTATATTGTGAAATCTTTGATATAATATGGATAAACTAGAATTGGGGCATGGGCAATAGCTATCTTAATGTCTCAAAATGCCAATTTGCCTTCTTTAGTCTAGCTAAAAGTGGCCTTTCCCTTTATCATGTCCATAATATGGTGAGTCTTCTCAGTGATCTCAAGAATGAACCTTCGTAAAAAAATTCACCTTTCTAAAGAAAGAGTGAACTGCAGTCTTACTTGTGGGTAGAGTAACCTCCTAGATGGATTTTACTCTTTCTAAGTCAATATTTATGCCTCATCAGGATACAATGTGTTAGAGAAGTTTCCCTTTTGTTACCCCAAAAATAGACTTCTTGGGATTTAGAGAAATTCCATTCTGGTGACATCGTTCTAGCACTTGTTGCAAATGATGCACATGATTATGACGATGCATGGAAAAAGATAGTTAAATCATCAAGGTACACCATAATGAACTTGCCCATTTCATCTATGAAAGCAAGGTCTATTTCTCTCTGAAAAGTGGCACCAGCATTTATCATGCCAAATGGCATTCTTTGATATGCAAAGGTGCTCCAAGGTGTGGTGAAGGTAGTCTTGTGTTGGTCTACTTCACCAACTTCCACTTAATTATACCCTGAGAAACCATCTAACATTGATAACATCTCTGAATTGCTCATTGTCTAAAGGACTTGATCCATGATGGGTAGAGGGTAATTATCCTTTAGGGAGGATTGATTAAAATTCCTAAAATCCATGTAGAGGAAAATTTTACCATTATTTTTTCTCATAGGAACTATGTTTGTAATACATGTGGAATGATGGATTGATAAATTATTCTAGCATTCAGCATTTTCTATATTTCAAATAGAATAGTACCTGATATATTTTGATTATACTACTGGGATTTCTACTTGTAAGGCACCAAATCACTCTTGAGAGGAATTTCATGGCAAATTTCTTTAGGCCTGAGCAACTTCAAGTCATCATAAGATTACGCCAGAACATTCATCTAATGGTGAAGTAGGTTAGTAAATTTGAGTTTCTCCTCTAGAGTACAACACTTCCCAATGTTCACCATCTTTGGATTTTCCTTGGTACCCAAATTTATTTGATCAAACTCCTAAGAGGAGCTTGAATCCATTTGTTGTTGTTTGATGAACCTGTTGTGCTTGTCAAATAGTTTCTCAAGGGAAACCAATCCCTTGGGAATTTTATTCCCTTTTAGTTGTAGGAATTCTTCCACTGAGTTTGAACTTGTTTCCTAAGCTAATTCCTATGATAGGGGCTTGCTGCCTTCGAAATGAAGTTGTTCAAAGCTATCTTTTTATTCTAGAAAGGCAATGATTTGATTTTTGTCATTGAACACTTGCCAATGATTGGCATTATCAGGCACACTTGGTTGAAAGACTAGTTTGATAGTGTACTTGTCTCCTTTAAATTTTGGGTGAGGAACCATGAGGGTAGTAAAAATAGTCAATGTATCAGCTCTATCATTAAACTCTCTGAGTACTATAGAGATATTGAAAGCATCAAAGCTTTCAATATGATCTAAAACTAGATTGTGATAATAGTGCAATCTCTAATTTTTGGTTTGGTACAGGTTCCTCACCTGGCAAACCACTAGCTCAGCATCTCCTTTAGCATGAAAGATTTTGATGCCCCTATCCTGAGTAGCCTTCAACTGAGTAACAGAGATTCATACTCGACAGTGTTGTTGGTGTTGTTAAACTGCAACTTGTATGAAGAAGGAAAAATATCTCCTTGAGGAGATATCAACACAATCCTAGCTCTAGAATCGATAGAATAATTATTGCCATCAAATTCTAGGAACCAAACATCATTAAAAATTGATCTTCTATCATATTTTTATTCATTAGAGAGGGAAGATCCTTTTTTATTTATATTGCACCCTACCAATTCCTCTGATGTCTCATTTGAATCAATTTTTGGATCGTCACCTATAGGAATTTCATCTACTATAACAAGAATGCCTTCAGTAGATAAAAAATAATTACCCCTGCCTAAAGTCTCAAATAGAATTTAGGCTTCAGGCATTTATATTTGAGTGACAACATATTTTGCCTCCTTTTTAAGGAGCAGCCTCTGCATGACACCTTTGATAAGGATCCTCACCTTAGATAGGTCCATGGTCAATTCATCACCAACATCCTTGTAAAAATTTTGACCAAGAAGGATGCCGTAGAAGGTTGGGACATCGACCACTAGAATTGCCATTTTGATCTTTTTATCTGGGAATGCTACAAATGCAAATTAGGCATCCTTGATTTGTCCCAATAGTGGCACTTATTTTTTCTCCATGGAGTAACATCTCCCAAAGGTCTTGGTTTAGTTTGAGTCTAAGAGATCTGCCACTTTGGCAGGCATGACATTGTCAGACACACCTGAGTCTATGATGAAATTGTTCAACTGGTGTCCATTTATCAGCAGTGAGACATAAAATGGTTCTATCTTCTTGGGAGTAGAAAGAGGGGTTATGACAAGGTTATTCTGGGTGGATGTGGGAGTCACCTTTGGAATAGTTAGTCCTACAAGGATATTTTTATTCTTCACACATTCCACTAATGTATCTAACTGCTTAGGGTTGGATTGCAAGAATTCAAATTCAGACATTTAAATTTTGGTTTTCTTGACATAGTCAATTATATCAAATGTCTAAAATGAATTAGGAATAGGGGAAGGCAGTTCATCCTTTTAGTTTTTTAGGGGGGTACTAGTCTACAAATTTTAAGTTGAAGATGAAGGAATGTTTGGAGTACATACTTTTTTAGTGATCAACTGGGTCCTTTGATTTGAAAAGGTAGAGTGGTTCCTTGCTTAGCAATTCAAATTGATGGTTGAGAAAAGCTCCTCTATTTTCTTCTTATCAGATTGCTGGGATGACTAGTTCTGGGATCGGGTGAATGCAACGTATGTTCCATCAAATGCTTCACCTTTACTAATGGGTTCATCTTAGTAATTTAGGAAACTAATGTTAGAGTCACTAGCTAATTCTTCTTCTCCCTCTATGAAGAGATTAGCATCATTTTCATGGTTCAATTTAGGTTGGAAAGAGAAATTAGATTCTATTTCAAGATATCTAGCTACTAAATTGGTTGGAGGTGCTTCAATGGCAAGGGTCCCATGTGGGGGAGGAAGGTGATTTCCCTACCCTTAATTCCTAGTAGCATTACCTTGGTATGATTGATTGGGAAAATTTCTCCTCGGTACATCTCTGAATGAAGGAGTAGAAGACATCCCTTGTGCCATTTGCTTCTTGAGAACTAGCAACTCATTTTCTAGCTTCTACACCATTGGATCAGTGGTGCCTATAGATGGATATTCAGAGGATGAAGAAGATTTATCTCTATTATGATCTCTCTCTATATTCCCTACCAAGATGAGATCATCTTACACCTCAGTGGCCAAACCTTGAGCAACAGCAAGTCTATGTGGCCAGCCCATCTTAGTAGAAAACTTACTTTAGGCAGCTGAGAGTTGATGAAGAAGCATTTGAGATTCTCAACTATTGGCTGAGTAATTACAAGGATCTTAATCCTCAATTTGTCAAACTTGGTGATGAAATCCCTCATTGGTTCATGAGGCTCTTTCTTCATTTGTGTGAGCTGGGCCAGCAAGGCACACACATCTTTTATAGGATTAAACCTGGCTTCAAATTTGGCTTTTGAGGGTGTTCTAGTTAGTCACAGTCTGGGCCTATAGATGATATAACCAATCTATAACAGTGCTTTGTAGTGTTTCTACAAATATCCTGAGTGCTACATCCTCATACTCCACACCTATCATGCCACAGGATATGCTAAAGGCTACAATATGTTCATCAGGATGAACTCTCCCATCACCAAAAAACTTGGAGAAATTCTTCTTAGAACTGTGAGGTAGTTCATGTAGAGGGTGGAGTTAAATTGAGTGGACCAAAATAGTTACCCTAGGAGCCTTGAACTACCATTATATGACTATGGAAAGGGGGAATAACAAATCTAGGTGGAGTATGTATAGGCAAAGCTTTGCTAGTAGAGGGAAAAAGAAGTTCTACCTTGTATTGGTTGACCTGGGGATGGTAGGAGGAAGATTCCTAGTTCGTTGGAGGTGAGGTTGTGGAGGAAACAACTCATAATTGATCTACTGCACTAGCTCAAAAATAGGGTCAACAATACCTTTGGATCTCTGGTTTCTTGTATACCATGGAGATGCCAAATTATAAAATAAAAATGGAAAATAATTGACCCTGCTTCAACTTGGAGATTGAGGCTCCAAACTACTCATTTGATCCCCAGCGGAGTCCACCAAAAACTATTGGGTGAATATTTTGTCACCAACTAACTGATGGGAAAAATAGGTTGTTTCAACCATAGCATAGGGAGATTTACCAGCCAAATGTGTAGGTCAACCACATTAAAAGTGGACAAGTCTCTCCTCTCATCAAGTGGAGGTTCCCTATAAATATGACGCACTATATACTAATATATATATATATATATATATATATATATATATATATATATATATATATATATATAAGTAGAAAATAACACTCAGGGGTAGGATAATACCATCCATATCTCTTTTTTTACAGATGATGTTCACAAATCAAAGGAGAAATATTGGTGAAATGATAGAGGGCACTTCTCTTCTTTCAGAAGTGGTGTACAACAAATAGTAGGAATTCTTTTTGGAAAGTAACTATAACAGGGTGCAATAACCACCAAAATGAGGTGTAGCACAAAGTCTCCACCTTAACTACCAAAGAGTGAAATATATGAATGACAATGGGGGCACAAAGTCATCACGAGATCCTTTATCCAAAAATAGAAAAACAAACACACTAGAGACAATTTTAGCAACACAAATTCTCCCATAGTTGTATTCAGGACACCTTTTAGATTAATTCCACTAGTTTTGCTTATTTAATTAAATAGACAAGATGGTATTCAGGAAACAGAACATAAGAACAATCCCCTAAACAACAACAAGTTATCTCAACACAAATTCTGAAAGGTCACTTGCTTTCTCATTCAACTAAAGAAATATGATTAACAATCTGAGCTCAAAGTCTTAGGAAATGTCTTTTAATTTGGGTAGAGTTTTGCTTCTATATCCAAAATATCTCCTTAAAATAATAAGATAGATTACAATAATAGCAGCGAAGAAATACTTGGTGCTTTATTTCATGGAATGGCCCATGTTGTGCATTCAATGTCTTGAATGCATTTTTAGTTTTGTTAAGGGGACCATGCTGGAACAGGGCATTGGCCTTAACTATGGCATGTCAATTCATCCCCAAATGTCTCCATTTGAAATATGGGACACCTAGTCCTCTTCTTGAAAAGTGTGTAGTTGTCCATGTCACCTTTACTCGATGGAGAAAAATAGGCCGCATCCTTGAGTGTTTGGGCTTTGATGTCTATTTGGTAGATTATTTCACCTACTAGAATAACTTCTACACTAATATTTCTAGTCTTTCCCATTTGTTCCCTCTTCTCTTAATGCATTTTATCTCTTCCTTGATGATTTGAGATTTCTCAGGCTATCTCTTCCCGTTCTATTGGCTCTTTTGACTCTCTTTAGCTGGTTTCTGAGTTTGTTTTAAAGTTTCGTACCACATTCGAATATAAATGGGCATTTCATTACCTTGAATTTTATGTCCATGGGGATTTCATTAGTTACTTGGTCACTTGAAACATGTTGAAACCTTGAACCGTTGAACCATGAGAGTTCATTGGTTCAATGATTCAATGGTTCAGGCAGTCTAGGCGGTCCCTTGGTTCAATCAGCTCCTTGGTTCAATTGATTGAACCATCTCTTTGAAATTGTATCTAGAATCTTCTATTTCCTTCCTTCCACTTGAAGCTTCCTTTTGAACTTTGAACTCCTTGAACTGGTTGAACTCTTTGAACCATTTGAACCTTTGAACTATTTCAGTTCAAAGTTCAATGGTTTAATAGTCCATCCTTTTCCTTTGAATCCTTTTATTCTCTAAGTCTTTTTATCTCTATTGAATGTTTGAACCCTTTGAACCTTGAACCATTTTGGTTCAAATTTCAATGGTTCATTATCTTTCTTGAATCCTTTGGTCCTTCAAACTTTCTGGATCTTTTCTTTTCTATTGAACTTCGTTGAACCTTTGAACTTTGAACTATTTTGGTTCAAGGTTCAACGGTTTAATAGTTCAATATTTCTTCTTTGAAGTCTTCTTTTCTTTAAGTCTACTGAACTTATTAAACTTTAAACTTTTTTAAGTCTTCAAACTCGTTGAAACTATTGGAAGCGATTGAACTTCTTTGAACTCATTGAGCACTTAACTCTTTTTTGAACCTTTGAACTCGTTGAACCTCTGAACATTGATGAAGTGGGGTTCAATGGTTCAATGGTTCAATGGTTAATTCCATTTGTTTGAATCTTTTTGCTAAGTCTTTTTGATTGAACCTCAGCATTGAACCAGCCTTGAAAATGCCTAAGTGTTGGAACTTCTTCTCTGAGAAAGAGCCTCGGGGCCTTGTTGGACCTACGAGTTCTTTAGCTAAGAAGACTCGATAATTGAATAATTTGAATACTTAGAACATTTTTTGAGAAGGAAAGAGAGAATTTTGGCCTGTAGGACCAAAATAATTGATATGTTGTCCCCAAAAACAAGTTGACGGATTTTGGGGAACAACACTTCCCATCTTGATTTTAGTATGTTTTATGCTTACTTCATTAATATTTCATCTTTTATCTTCTTATTTTTTGATTGCATGTAAGAATCCAACCATTTTTTTTAAGTTTTTAGTACTTATCAATTTGATTAGTGTAAATAAATTAAGACCCATTTTTGTCAAATTTGTTTCTCTTTGTATACTTCTCAATATGTTTTAGTATGATCAATTGCCTTAATTGATTTATTTTTATCTCATTGGTCTTTCATGTTCTTTCCATTTTATTAAATTATTTTCATACTTCCCAACATGATTTAATGTGATTTTTACTTATTTTTAATTTGGTACTTAAATCTTTTTCTTGGTTTAAAAACAACTTTTTGCCCTCTTGATTACCATTCTCTTTGGTTCCTTAGTTATTTTTTTATTATTACACATTTCTTAATGTTGAAATAGTGTGCAATACATTTATTTGTGATTAATTACATTTTTCCAAAATATTTTTTTCCTATTTCTTTTTGAGCATGCATGTGTACTACATAATGCTATAAAAGAAAACACAACACATATATTTCCTATAACATATACAACACAAGTAAAATATATGTGCTAGAAAAAAATGTATCCATGCATCCAAAACAACAAATTACAAACACATAAGATCAACATCTAATTTTCAACATAGAAAATCTCTCTCTCTCTCTCTCTCTCTCTCTCTCTCTCTCTCTCTCTCTCTCTCTCCTCTCTCTCTCTCTCTCTCTCTCTCTCTCTCTCTCTCTCTCTCCTCTCTCTCTCTCTCTCTCTCTCTCTCTCTTTCTCTCTCCTCTCTCTTCTCTCTCTCTCTCTCTCTCTCTCTTCTCTGTCTCTCTCTCTCTCTCTCTCTCTCTCTCTTCTCTCTCTCTCTCTCTCTCTCTCTCTCTCTCTCTCTCTCTCTCTGTGTGTGTGTGTGTGTGTGTGTGTGGTGTGTGTGTGTGTGTGTGTGTGTGTGTGTGTCTGTGGATGTATTTTTATACAAAAGTACAAAAAATACATCACTCTATCTCTAAGGTTGGGCTATATCATATCTATATCATGGCCATCCATACTACCCATATATGCCTTAGACAACCCCATCTAAATAGGATGTCTTAGATCTCAAACCTTATACCTATCCCTATAGATTGGTCACCTAAGCCTATACCTACCCTAGCTAAATCATGGTAGCCAAATATATGGTTTTCTCCTAGGACAAGGCCTACCATGTCTATGCCACTCACACTCCCACCCCTACCAGTGGATGTAGTTCATCTTCATCCACTTTTAATCGCCTCTCAACTTCTCATTCTAGTTATGAACTACCTCACCTAAGCTAGAGAAGATGTTACCATAAGATAATCTAATGGGGTAAGTTTGTATGGCATCAACAACTCATTCATGATATCTTGGAGTGTTCCCTCACCAGGGGATCCCCATTTGGTCTCCTCCTCCATAGGATTTGTAAAATTCCAACCAAATATATGTTAGATCACACACACACACACACACATATATCCATATACAATATATCTATCAAATCATATACAACTAGTATTCTATTTTTAAACTCAAGCAAATTTCAACCATTTATTAAATGTCTAGATGCCACATTATACTGTCTCCCCATTTTCTTAACTATTTGACATGGTCTCTACATTAACTCATTCATGGTATGCCTCCAAATCAATGTAAACATTAAGGTCACCACACATGCCCATGTCATGCCTCACCTTAGTGGTACCTCTAAAATACTCACAAACAATTTTGAAATTCCTAGTTGCCTACCCTATGTTACACCCACTATGACCAGTAATCATCTCTTCATCTTAGTTATCATCACCTCACCATCTTATCTCGTCTTTCGATTTTTTTTTAGATCTATAAGATCTCTATATTTCTATAAAAATATGTAAAATAATAGAAAATTACTTTATTTTTCACCCTATTTAAAGGTTACTATATCACAATTATTTACCTTTCAAATATTTACTATCAGATTCCTTGTTTTGATCATATCTTCATTTTTACTCACTTGTTTCTAAAACTATAAAAAATTTAGAATAATGACATCATAGAGATTATTTTCCATTAATATATGCCTACATTACAAAAAATTAATTTTTTTTCTTTTTACACTAATCTTTATAGGTTTGTCTAATGTTCCTCACATTAGATGCCTTCACATCTCTCACAGTTTCCTTTTGTATCTACAAGACTAATTTAATTAAAGGTATGCAATTTTTTAATTTTGATTTTTTCATTTATCATATTTTATCTTTACTAAATCTTACTTATCATCAATTTTATGTGTCATCATGTTATATTCCTGAAGCACCATACGATGTTTGTACTTACATGACATGTGATGAGCTTCAAGTGAGGCATATG